>JAWNKY010002448.1:0-16973 GCA_035041765.1 Drosophila algonquin | reverse complement strand
TCTTGCAGGTTTTCTTTGCACAGACAACAGTGTATTCCATTATGAGAAAAAAAGAAGAAAAAAATATAAAATATATGAAAAAATAAAAAAATAAAATTTCAAAACAAATAGATATCAGACCAGTGTGCCAGATAAACGATAAAGGCGCAATAAAAAAGAGAGGAGAGCGGTAACCGCAGCTTCAGTTGAGAGAGAGAGCGCTACTTCACAGAGCGTAATGAGAGCGAGAGAGGAAGAACAGTTATGTTGGTTTGGGTAATAGGGAGAGAGTGATAAAAGATTTGATTTTGTGTGTACTTACGAAAAGAAACAACAAAACACATTGACTACCGACACAGGAAAATAATTAAATTATGTCTAAAAACACAATTAAAGGGCATGCACCCGCGCTTACGGAAAAGCTCTAATCAAGCAGGTAATTTAAAGTTTATTTAGATTGGTATATTCAAAAAACACCGGCTGTTTATAAAAGATAAAAGGCAGATAAGCGGAGCGCAAAACAAAAACACGTCTGAGAAGAGAATCGAACGAGCTGGAGATATAAGTGATCTGCATAGGTGTTGCAGGTGCGGAGCTGGGAAGTGCTCCTAAGACTTGCAATTGAGCAAAAATGAAAACTTGATATGTACAACTATTATTTTTAACAATGCTGTACATGATCGAATATTTCGTCATATTAAAAAGCTATTATTGCGAACAAATTTGTACAAACCCTTATGGGGATACTTAAAATATTTAGGGATAATTGTTTTGTTTGTTAATAATTGTATTTGTTTTGTGGCGGATGTGAATGTGTGTAACACCGAGAAGAAAGAGTTTCTGACTCTATGAAGTATATATAGTCTATTCTTGGTCAGCATCAATAGCTGAGTCAATATAGCCATGTCTATCTGTGAGTTTTGTTTGACGTATATTTCTCAAAAGACAAAGGACTAAAATGTGTGTCATCTAAAATTTTGAAGATACGAGAAAACGAAAACCGCAAGTTCCAAATCTGGATCAGATCGGATCATTATTATAAGTAAAGGAACAAATTAAATATCAGTGGCTTAATTAGCCACGCGCTTACTCATTCTCTTTAACACCTTACCTCGTTCAGTGTGCGTGATTTGGCGGAAGGAGCGTGATAGAACGACGTGTTGGTGTGAGATTACAATCGTGCTAGGAGAGACTTCTTTGGCGGGAGTTGGATCCGCTCAATAATGAATAAAAATTAGCTAAAATGTGTTAGCAGAATAATGAATTTTGTGTCAAAAACATTTTTTGGAATATAGGAATTTTTGGGCGTTAAGGCTGGTATCCAGCACCGCGAAATTTTACTGAAAGCAAACTGCTCATTATTTCGAATATGTGGAACTCAGCTAATGTAATGTGACTAAGAACCTAAAAAGTGATTTGCCACTCTCATGAATCAGCTGTGTTTTGTAAACAGCGCCAATTTTGAAAATTAAACATTAAAAAAAAGGAAGAAAAGTAATTCTGACGATGAAGTGATTGTGTTGGTAGCGGCACATATTTTTGTAAGAAGAAGTACAGCACAGTTGGAGGCGCCAAAATGTCAAAATTATCAAAATGCTCATTTTCCGTGATCCGCTAAAGACATGGTATTGCCTGAACTGCTTTTATTAAAGCAATCCTCTCCTCACTTTAAACATTTGCATATCTCTTTTTGGTTTTGCGCACAAATTTTACCCCCACCTTTCACTTTGACTTCAGTATTAATATGCACATATATTTTTCTGGCGCCCATATCAGCTGTTCTCACAGTCCACATTCATGTGAATATCATTACTATCGATAAAAATTCGTGGATCCCGTTTACGTTGCTGGATACTGACTCCAGGAAAACACAAACGATAGCACCTAACTATCGATAAGACTCGCCCAGGGCTCTAAGGGCGCAAACTTTGAATTTTCGTTACAATTTATTTTATGTGTCGTTTTTCATCGCTGTTCGCAAAAGGAACAAATTGAATTTTTGCAAAAAATTAAAAATTGCAAAAATTCTCACTACATCCTTAAGCATATACATATATTCTGGATCAGCATTAATAGCCGAGCCGAAATAGCTAAGTCTGTGTGTCCGTCCCGATGAGCGCCTAGATCGCAGATACTAGAAGAGCTAACTAGACTAATACAATTTTTTATCCAGACACCTGTGATGTCACACTTTTACAAGAACATTTTTAAATTTCGCCGACGAAGACAATTTCGAAGATACGAAAAAACAACATCATAGAATCATAGAGAATGAGAATATCTAGCATGTCTAGCAAGGTCAGATCGGATCATTATTGTAGCCAGAAGAACCAAATGAAGTTGCAGTGGCTACGCAAGACCTTCGACGCTGTTGAGAATCCGATGATATATATCAGTAGCAGACGCCAGCTGGTAGAATGGGATAGACTCGATTATTCTACAGTGTTTTTTGCCTACTTCATTGAAGAAGAGATGTTCACGTACCTATACATAAGAGCAGAATGAAATGGACTCGATTATATTTCAGTATTACAGAGTAAAATCAACACCCTTCCACAATGTTATATCCTGTTTACGCTATACCTAGTTACCTATCGATAAATGAGTTAACTCAATAACTCAGAACTGGCGTTTACACTATGCAAAAGTTCTGTCATTGAGTTTCAGCTGCTGGCATGTGCTTGTGTTTATAAATTTGTTTTATTTAATTTTATTAATAAGAACGAACAAGAATTAATGATGCTTTATGTGGTAGAGCAAGGTACGATAACGACACTGCAGTGTATGGAGTTAGCGATGTTGTCTGCAGCAACTGTGGAGTATTTGGTTAACATTACAAATAAGCGCATCCAAAAAAAAATTGAAAATGTCATATATAAAACTAAATTAAAACAATTTAATGATTGGCGATGAATTAAAATAAATTACTTATAAGGATCGGATAAGGAGAACGTATAAAGGCTAAAAACGTTATGGCCATTCCGGTAGGCATTAAAAACGGGACAAAGATGGCACTGGAAACGCAACTTTCGGCACCCAAGCTGCCTAGTATAAAATCCAAGATGGCGACGAACGGGTCGACAAACATGTCGACGAACATGTTCAAGACAAAAAGGACAAAATGAGTTTAAACAACAACAGAAAGGCTATTAACCAGTTTGAGCTTTCGGATCTCTTGCTTAAGCTGGGAACTGGCGACATCGAGGAGGTTTCGAGGGTGGGTTACGGCAGATGCAAGATTGTTTGCGGCTCAGCGGAGAGTGCCAATTTATTAGTGGAAAACGGTGCTTTCTCTGATCACGGGTATACAGCCAAAATTTTACGCCACTTAGTTCAAAAAGCCGGCTTAATTTTTGGGGTCCCCGGACACTACTCTGAGGAACAGCTTGCAGAATCCTTAACTTCCGACATCCCATTTGAGGAAATTATACCTTTAACAAGAAAGAAAAGCACTACGGGTCAACGAGTTCTCACTGGCAGAGTTAAACTGTGGTTCAGAGGAGGGCAGTTGCCAAAACAAATACATTTTCTCTATGGTAAAATAGACGTTCAACCTTTTGTGCAGTTCAGCCAATGTTTTAGATGTTATCGATTTGGACATAGGGCACAACATTGCAAGAGTAGGGCAAAATGTTACAAATGTGGTCGGGAGCACAACAGCGAGGTAGTCTGCTCGAAGCTAGCCTGTGCCAACTGCAAGGAGGATCATGCTGCCACTCATCCGCAGTGCGTGGCTAGAAAGAAGGAATACAAAACATACAAAAAATACATACAAAAGTGTATGACTTTGGAAAATTTGTCTAGGAAGGTGGTCAGGGTCAGGTATCCAACACTCTTTGACAGGGTTTCTACTAATCTGAGTGACCAAGGTGAATTTCCCTGTCCTATCTGGAAATCCAGCCGTCACCAAGAACTCCTGAATAACAGCGCAGAGGCTTCCAGTGAAATTCACGCTGTTGCCTCTTTCGCTGAGATAACCAAAGCAAAGAAAGTCGCAGCACGCAAAGCAGAGGTGGCCAAGTCAGCAGCAAACATGGGGGCTTGGAAGAAGTCGATTAACGCAGAGAGCTGCCAGTTACGAGAAAATTCGTAAGAACATCATCTGAGGTGTCCTATCTGACCCAGGAAAAGCTGAACGCACTGGGTGCTAAGCTCACAGCATTCCTGATCGATCCAAATTACGCTAGTAAAGAGGATCCAATTGCGAAGAAATTTATTGAAGAAATTAGAGAGTTTGTTAACGCATCCAATGTAGAGCTGCAAATTGCCTTAATGATGGAAGAGTCGCAGAAATCGAACCAATGAAGATCCTTCAATTAAATATACAAAGCCTAACATTCAAAAACAACAAACAACTTCTTAACATGTTTTTCATAAACAATGATATCGATATTGCCATACTCTCGGAGATTCGGGTACTCAAGAACTCAGACAGACGCTACATCTTAGGCTATAATTTCTATTGCAGGGAGGACGGATATATAGGTGTAGACATCTATATTAAAAATAACATCCAATTTAGCATCCTAAAATCGGATAACGTTGTAGAGATATTGGCAATCAGAACATTGAACCTCAGATGCAATTTCAATATTTTTAGCATTTATGCGGCGCCTTCCTTGCCTTTGCCACAGTTCAAGACTGGCATTAAAAATGTGTTCGATTTTGCTGTGTCGCTCGACCACCCATCCATCGTGGGTGGGGACTTCAATGCGAAGACAACCATCTGGGGTAATGAGGCTATTGACCGCAATTGTCGCAGCATCGAGAATGCCACCCGTAAGGTGGGCTTCATACATATGTCTAAACGACGGTTCACCAACCTTCTCTAGGAGTCCTTCGCAATTCTCGGTTCTGGACCTCTCGTTTTCTAACTTTACAAATGGAAGTATTTTCTTAAAAGTCCTGAGTTCTAAACTCACAAACAGCATCCACTTCAGGGATTCTTGGAGCAAGCTCCTCCTGGAGGAGCTCAACAAGAAAGTAGTTTCCCTTACCAAGAAAAACACGGTCTCCGTCTCTAACAGCAACAAGTATGTTGCCAAGAAATGGTGGGACAAGGAAACCGAAAAACTATTTCGAGTAAGAAAACCTTTACACAAAAATTTTATTTTACCAAATAAATAGATGATGCTAGAGCTACTGTTGAAGCTGATCGAGTCCTCCAAACGCATATCAAAAAACGCAGATGCCGGAAATTTTTCAAATTCATTGAGGAGGTCTCTACGTTGCCCTCCATGTGGAGTAAGGTGAGGAACCTTAAGAAATTCGGGCAGGTGAAAAACGTAGGTAACAAATGCACGGACGAAGACGATAAATGCTTCCTCACAATGGTCAAAGAGACTCCATCCACGGAAAATAGCAGCCCCCCCACTAAACTGTCACTTAATACATCGAAATCAAGGTTATTCACTTCAACAATCGTAAAACGGTGATGAACATTTCGCACCAAGGGGTTACAATCAGGCAAGTAGATCAGATCAAATATTTAAGTAGAACAATCTCAGCGAACAACTCAGCCTCCAGTCACATTGAGAAGGCAACCACCACCTTAGGAAGTCATTAGGCCTGATAATCTGCACCCCTGTCCCGATCATATATCACATGGCAGGAGAACTCCCACCTGAATATAGAATGAGATTCCTGGCGGCGAAGGAGATGGCCAAGGCGTTTGTGTTTAATCTCCCAGCGTGCGAAACAGTTTCAGCAAACAGGGACATAAACACAGGCTATGCTAAGGCGTATCGTGAATTTGGCAGCATACTAGAAAGAGTTGTGAAAGAGTTGTGTTTGAGAGCAGATCTTCACACTGCACAAAAAATAGGTCGGACATCGACTTTTTCAAGGGAATAGCCGATAACAAACATTCAACAGACCAGTCCAGCATATTAATTCTTCACAGGGAAAAAAGGGCGCATTTTGCTAGGAAAGGCTTTGAGGTCTACTACACTGTCGGGTCAGTAGCAGAGGGGCATTCACATGCAGCGTTCATGCATTGAGTCATCATGGCTTCGTGGACAGCTATTACACGCACAAGACTCTATCCTCATTGTCCGCCGAGCTGCTTGCCATTGAGAAGGCCCTTGATCACGCTGTCTCGAGCGGCTTCCCTCGTGTCGCGTTCCTGACGGACAGCAGAAACGGAGCTCTTATCCTGGCCAAGACCATTCAAGACAACTCTCCGCCGGTATCTCGCGAAAATTTCCGCCGCGTTACCATTTTCGCCGCCCGCGTGTGTTTTCTTCTTACCTCCGATCCAGGCGTGGGCCGCGCTTTCCATCCTATCGGCGGTTTGCCTCCATCCCACCCAATGAGGCCAACACCTACCCAGGTACGTTGTATTTTATTTGACTTTTATTTTCCATTCATGATTTCTTCTTCTTCCCGGCCCCATTCACGCCTCTACAAACACCCCGGCGTTGCCCTCTGCCACCGATACTCGGTACCACACCCCGCGCACTCGGACGAGCCGCTTCACCCGCCGCCCTATTGGACGGGTGTCCTCCACGGCCCGGATCACCGCCTCGGGCCAATCCTCTGCTGCCACCCGCCGCCAGCGCTGTGGCTCTGCCGGTTGCCCATCCGACATGGAGTGCTGCCGCTGAAGCCGCGGCCGGCCGACCTCACCTCTCGGCTCCGGACAGGAGGCCTGCCTCGCCAGGACCGGCCGTTCCTGCGTCTTCACAGGTGGGGGCCACTCCCATGGACCGCGCTCCAACACCTCCTCCTCCGTTGCCGTCTCCGTCGTCGGCACCGCGGCCGGCTCCTTGACCCTCGTCTCCTGAGCCAAACTCACCCCTGACGGTGCCGTTCCCGTCGGTTCTTCCCCAGCCGGTTCTGTGATTTCCGCCGGTGCATCCTGACCTAGTGCTGGCTCCTCCGGTACTGCTGCGGGTACTCCTCCCTGTGGTCGGTTCCGCCTCGGGTCGCGCTCGTTGATGCTCCTCCCACAGCTTGGGCTCTTCGGCCTCGCGCGGCGCTGGCCCGGACGCCCACGTGATGTGGATGGTTTGGTGATGCCACACCATCCCATCACGGACCGCCGTGTGCACGATTTGCGACACAAAGGGCCCACATACCGCATTCTCGGGCCCCTGCTGGGGCTGCGGCTCCGGGTCCCGCGGCGGCTCCTGCTGCGACTGTGGCTGGGCTTCTGCTGCGACTGTTGCTGCGGCTGGGCTTCTGACTGCGGCTGGGACTGCCGCGTTCGTCCTCCTTCCGCCGCTGCCGTCTCCTCTCCTCCTTTTGCTGACGAGCCTCCTCCTCTCGACGTCGACATGCCTCCTCTTCCCGTCGTGCCTCCTCCAGTCGGTGTTGCTCTTCCCGACGCCGCGCTTCTCTCCGCCGCTATTCCCTCCGCTCCCGACCTCTAGCGTGCTCCTGATATACCTCCTGTCCTCCTCGTGCTCCGCTTGCGTCAACTCCGCCGTACTTAACGCCGCCTTCGCCGACGACTTAGCCGACGAGTTCGCCTGCTTCGACGCCGCCTCCACCGGCCCCGCCGACGGCCCTGCTGCCGGCCCCACCGACGGCTTTGATGCCGGCTGCGCCGATGGCTTTGATGCCGGCCGCGCAGACTCCGATGCCGGCTCCGGGATCGATGACCTTGGCCTTGATGCCGGCCGCGTGGGCTCTACCGGCGGCTGCTCCGTCCTCGACGCGGTCCGTCTCCGTTGTGCTTCCAACATGGCCTTTTTCTCCTCTCGCGTGAGCGCCGAGGCCACAGCCCTGCACACCACGTCGTCGCTGTCCTCGGCCTCCGTCCTTCCGGGCGATACTTCCGGGCGATACTTCCGGCGTCCGCGTGGCCCGCGGGGACCATGAGATCGAGCTCCGGCGACTCGCTCCGGATCCACCGAGAGCTCCGCCCGTCGCTGGCGGTGGGCTCGGGCTTCTACCAATTTGGCCTGCTGCTCCAAATATTCTTTTAACAGTTCCTGCATTTTCGAAAAATTTCCCCTTCACGTGTTGTTTCTTGCTGCTATAGCGGCCAAGTGATCGATGGTTCAAAAATCGTCCACCAACAGCCCCGCTTTCGCTGCGCTTCCCACTGTTCCTGTACTTCCCTCTGTTCCTCTCGCCTGATCCCGTTGCTTTCCTCTCTTTCGTTCGCCGCGATACCCTTTTCTAGCTGGGACCATCGTTTTCTTAGCCGATTATGGTTGCTCGTGTCGAATACCCTATTCCCTATGCAATTTTTTTTTTTTCTTAAATTATTTTTCTTTCTTTTTTTTTCCTCTTGCTTCATCTCCTCTGATAAAGGCCTTCCATATGCGGCGCCGGTCCCGGACCGGTCGACCCCCGGCAGCCCAGGTGAGTATCCAGATCCGAGTCCTTCTCCTAGTAATTTCGGCTCATCTTCCAGTCCGTCCCGCATCCCTGGTCCTGTATGTCGACTGCCGAAATTGCCCATTGCTACGAGATCAAACGACCTTCCGCCTGGATGCACCCGGCGGTACGACCCTGGCTTCTCCTCCCGGCCTTCGGTTCGGCTCCTGGCATGACTTCTGCTCCATGCAGCCGCCCCGGAACCGAGGATCATCCGACTACTCGGCCAACAAGCAGCGCATGGGCGAGCCTTCTGCCCGGCCGAACCCGACGGTTATAGATGGCCAGCGAATCCTGGACCATGGACCATGACTTCTCTAATCGTTCCTCCGACTCGTCTTTCAAATCCCACCCGTTCGCCTGGACATCTTCCCGTCCGGATACCGGCCGATGCACGTTCTGGCCGACAGGTACGTCTTGCCTTTCGGTTGGACCTTATTTAATTTGTGTTGTTTTTCCATCCAGACCCGTCACCGCCATCGGTCGCCATCGGCGTGTTCCAATGGGGAGTTGCCCCTCCGTAGTTTTAATTCCTGTTTACTGACTTCCGCGCGCTCCCTCGTGGTGGTGTCGGCTCCATCCCATCCACCGGCCTGATGACTATAATATCATCTTGGCAGGCGAACGCATGAGGCATCATTTCTGGCCCAATCACTTGGTCCAACGCCCTCTGATACGTCACCGACGCCGAGTGCAAGCCGAACGGCATCACCTTCCATCACTGGAACAGTTCCTTGCCCGGCACCGTGAATGCGGTGTACTGCCGGCTAGAATGTAATCTATCCTCGGCATCGGGTACGCGTCCTTGATCGATTTTGCGTTTATTTGGCGGAATTCCACGCACAGCCTCCATTTTCCCGTCTTCTTCTTAACCATCACGATGGGCGAGCTGTACGGGCTCCTCGATGGTTCAATGCGTCCCGTTTCCAACAGCTCGTCCACCTGTTGGTTGATTTCGGCTTGCATCTTGGGGTTCTTGGGATAGTACCGCTGTTTGACCGGCTCAGTTTGAAGTCATCCGTTGACTTCTTGTAGATCTCGCTGCGCCTGCTGCCCTCCATGCCTCTAACTTCGCAGGCTGCTCGGGTTGTCTCGCTTGCCGGCTCTGGGGCTTCCTCCGTGGCCAGTACCGCCACTGACAACTTCTCCTCTAACCGCCTGTCCCTGTACCCCGCACAGGTCACCTCTGCTCCAACTGCGGTTATAAAGTCCCACCCCAGAACTAGCTCGTCAATCACTCCGGGCAAAATGAGGAGCGTCATTGCGATCGCCTTGTTCCCGAACGCCACCACCACGAACGCACCCTCTTGCGTGTCCTCGTCTCCATTCCAACTCCCCGCAGCCTGTCCGCCAATTCACAGCTAACGAAGCTTCTTGTCGCTCCTGTGTCCACCGTGGCCTTCCATTCGTGCCCGGCGATGATTACCATGGCGGACAGCTGCACTTCCTCATCGGTCAGTCCACCGATTAGGCCGATGGAGGCTTTTCTCGCGTATCTTCGGTCCTGGGGGCCTCCGCTTGCGACCCTGGCACGGCCCTCCGCGGCTTGGGTCGGGGCAAGTTTCCCGCGTGCTTACAACATTGCCAGGTGGGCACACCCACCTTGCCGCACCTTTAGCAGAAAGTCAACGGCCTGCCCGTGCATGCCTGGTCCCAGTGGTTGTTGCTCCCACAACGGCGGCACGCATTTTCTGGGTGCATTTTCCGGCTTGACGGGCTTTCCTTCTAGAATTCCGCCCGTTCTCTTTCCAGGGCTTCAAACTCGTACGCTAGCTTCATCATCTCGTCCAGATTTTGACATCGGTGCGGCCGAATTAATATCCGCAAATCCGGCACGCTTTTCTCCCGGATAGAATCTGCTTGTTGCTCCGGAGTGCGCTTGAGGGGACGCATGAGGGTCTGCATGTCCACCATGTAGTCCTTGAAGGACTCTCCCCATTTCAGCTTGCGATTCCTCACCTCTTGGAGCAACTTTTCGAAGTAGTCCCTTGGCAAGAAGTAGTCCTGGAATGCTTTGCACGAACGACCTCCACGTCTGCCACTGCCTATTGTTAGCGAGGAACCACATCAGCGCTCGCCCCTTTAGCAGTTCCGGCATCGCCCTCGGTATCTGGTCCACATCCAATCCGCACATGTCGGCTGACCATTCCACCTGCTCCAGGAACTCGAGTGGCTTCTCCGTCCCGTCGAAACGAAAAGACCACTCTCTCACCTGCTTGGCCACGACGGCTAAATTGACGCATGGCTGCGTCAGTGGCCTCTTCCTGGGGCCTTCGTCGCTCCTCCTCCGTCCTCTCAAATTCCAACCGATGCGTTTTTTTGTCCCCGGGCTTCCGACCCGGACGGTCTCTCCCCACTCTTGGCCCGCTGCCGACTGGGTGTCTGGATCGCAAGGCTCGCTATCAATTCTTCCTGGAACTTTGACGGCGTCTTCCATAGCATCGACCGCTCTGCACCCCCTGGTGGCATCAGGCGTTCGTATGTGTCTGCCCCGTCCTAAGTCTGCGCAGCCGGCGAGATCCGGCGAGTTTTTCTTTTCAACGTCTCAATACTTCGGCAAACTCCGGTTCCGTCCCATGCTTCTCGACCCAGATTTAAATCCTTTCGCATCTCGTCCACTGAGCCTTCCAACTTAAGTCCGCACGCCTTGGCGCACTGCATCAGTTTCTTCTTCCTCAGCGAATGAATTCACTGCCGGCTCCTCATCTTGATACCCTTCTTGATACCCCGCTCAGTAACGTCCTTCCCAATGCACTCTCCTTTTCTTGCTTATCGTGAGGCGCCACGTTGGGCGCCCGTTGTAATGAACCGTTTTCGTCCGTCTGATTCAGCGGGGCTGGCTCAGCGGCCGGTGGATCGATGCAACGAATTTATTTGTTGCCCCGGCGACAAGCAAGTAATGCACTTGGGTGGGTTTTTGGACTGATTAGCGGTTCTTTATTGTTATCTTAAAGCTATCTTACGGCTATGGTATCTTCTAAATAAACTGGTTGCGAAGCTTCTCACCGCAGTGCAGCTGCCTCCGTGTGCTGTGCGGCGCAATTCCCGACTCGACCGTCGGGACCGGCTGTGGGCGTTCTGATTTGGCTACCGCCTCGTCCGCCGCTCACACAGCTCCGCACGCAATGGATTCACCTTTCCACTGGTCTCACCTTTACGCGGCGAGTCTGTTGGTTTTGCCTGCCGTACACTTCTCTTTCGGATTCCCTTGTCGACGATGTAAGTCATTGCTCCTCTTGGTTCACTGTCATTGGTTAACACTCTTGTCCCGTTTTGGCTTGGTGACGCTTTTGGCTCCCGCACTTGACTGTCCTTCCCATTACCGCGGACCTCCTCTTATAGGCTCCCGGCGGTCCAGCGTCCGCGTCGTTGCCCTTCCGCAACGGTTCCTTTCCCTTGGTATTTTTCCATCGGGCACTTCGACTTACCACGCCTTCCATATCGAGATCGGCCTACATGGCCTACATGTCATACATGGCCTACATGGCCTACACGGCCTCCATGGCCTACATGGCCTACATGGGATCTACATGGCCTACATGGGATCACATTGGCACCTCCAGGGCCTCGGCCCTTCGGACCACCGCTGGCTCAATTCCGCCGTTCCCGTGCTCTTGGAGCTAGGCCCGCTCCATCCTCTCGCGTAGCGGGATCGCCTCGCACTCTTCGCTGGCCATTTCGCCTCATCCCCTACTAGGGTCTTATAAGGAATATCGATTCCTCACAACGGGGTAAATACACAGTGGTAAAATGGAACCTAAAAGACGCATTATGTGAAATTCAAAAAAGCCTAAAAGCTGAATGGGAAAGAGTATATGCCGAGTTTGCAAGCGCAATACCCGGAGGATACAGCTCTCTATTTCCTTCAACCTCATCCATGGTTCCTGAACAAACACAAGCTGAAAGCCATTGACGCTAAAAGAATCAACAGACTGCTTAGTGGCAACGCATTTGATAGGCACACTCTTGCCAAGATGCATGTAGTTCCTAATAACATCTGTGATACATGCGATAGTATAGATAACACTTCGCTTGTAATATTTAATTGTACAAAGTACAACTCAACAAGACAAAACTTTCCATCTCTAAGAAAATATAATGATATTTACAAATTCTTTGAAAAAGAAAACATCGGCTCGAAAATCGACGTAAAACTATAAGTAATCTTTTCATAATCTACCACTCTTGGACTTGGCATTTTCCACCTTCCCATAGGCGGGCGGCCAAATAATTCCACACTCACTGGTAGCCTGGTAACATAAAATCCACAAAAAAAAAAAAAATGTTTTATATCTCAAATTATAACACATAGCTGCGATATGGATCTTTTTAGTAGGTTGCGAATAACCTTGGAAGCCTTTTTTTAATATGTTTATGTATGTTTATTTTACATGTATGCATTACATTATATGTATGTACATTACATATAGTATGTATATAATTAAATTTCCACTGTTGAAGTTTAGTTTTTTAAAATAAGATGTTTTTATTTAAGGCCTGTATCCAGCACTGTGGAATTTTACTGAAAGGAATCTGCTCATTATTTCGGATGTGTGGAACTCAATTAAAATAGTGTGACCAAGAGCATAAAAAGTTATTTGCCACTCTCATGAATCAGCTGTGTTTTGTAAACAGCGCCAATTTTGAAAACTAAACTAAAATTAAAAAAAGGAAGAAAAGTAATTCTGACGATGACGTGATTGTGTTGGTAGCGGCACATATTGTTGTAAGAAGAAGTACAGCACAGTCGGAGGCGCCAAAATGTCAAAATTATCAAAATGCTTATTTTCCGTGATCCGCAACAGACATGGTCTTGTCTCAACTGCTTTTATTAAGGCAATCTTCTCCTCACTTTAAAAATTTGCATATCTCTTTTTGGTTTTGCGCACAGATTTTTCCTCCACCTCTCACTTGTACTTCTGTAATAATACGCACATATGTATATTTTTCTGGTGGTCATATCAGCTGTTCTCTTCGTCCACAATCGTGTGGATATCGATACTATCGATAAGAATTCGTGGATTTCGTTTACGTTGCTGGATACTGAGGCCAGGAAAACACAAACGAAAAATTACTGTCCCAGTTTTTTTTATATAAAGTTTGGCAGTCATTTTTAGTTTCCGAGGTGCTGGATACCCAGCTTAAAATTGAAATTTCGTGCCCACAGCAGATTATGCATTCACATTATATGTCTTTAGTCTTCTTTTAATCCATACTATACATATTAGTCGGAGCATAAGGACACAACAATTAAAGAGCATAAAAGAAGAATAAATAAAAACAATGTGAATGCAGCGATACATTGAACTCAGTTTTTTCACAATTTCACAAATTTCATATTATATACAACTGATATTTTCATTATTTACCACACGTACATCACATTTTTTATATATAAACAATGCACTTACCTGGTAATAATAAATAGTTAATATAGATATTTTTCACAATATCACAGAATTTTAGCTTCCAACTCTTTCCGCACAATTGTAACAATGTAACGTAATAGCAAATGCATGGCGAACAAAGCAAGAATGCTCTGCCGACGCTGGCGCAAAAGAGCGAAAAGAAAAAAAAACCCAAATTCTCTTGTTCTTCGCACGATCGGCAGAGCCGTTCTATTACGATCACGCGGAAAAGAAGGAAACAGAGAAAATAAAGGGTTTGGTTTAGCGGGCGTCAACGCCTAGATGACATTGTCGTTGACATTCGTAATCGCTCACGGCTGGTATTGCAGGGTGTTTTTGTCTATTTCTACATATGTATGTATGTATGTGTCAGAGATCTGCACCAGTAGCTGTTTAGTAGTGTACTCATCTTTTTTGCGGTCGCGGTGGTACAAGCACAGAATAGAATGCATTCTTCGGCGTTCAAACACCGCATAAGAAACGTATAAGTGTATGAAGCAGAAAGAAAATATGTAATGCCTAAACGCTTGTACAAAAATTGACTTGCTGAAAATTTTACGACACAAGTCAGATTTTCTGCGATTTCTTGACGCAGAATGGTGAAACATTGTTGTTGTTTGTTTTGCTCGATTTTTGAACTTGTCCATAAGTCTATCTTGTGTAATTTTTTCCAGATTTAATATAATTTTCCTGATATATGTATGTATGTATATGTAGGTTCTGGATATATCAGTTGAAGTTAAGGAGAAGCTGCATAATAGGATTTTGAGCTTAAGTGAGATGAGGGGCCGAAGCAAAGCTTGGGGTATTTTCTCAAAAGTTAAATATGAAAATGGACAGGAAGTCCAGCACGTTGTAGCCTGTAAGCTGTGCTTTTCTGCCTTTAAGTATACAGGGAGCATAAATGATGCATTATGAACTCCAGTAAATTGCAAAACGATTTTCAAGTAGATGTTAATAAAGAAACGAAACAGGAGAGGGTGGCTGTAATAACCGAATGGGTTGTCAAGAACTGTCGTTCATTTAAAATAATTGACGCTTGAATGAATTATTTAATGAATTAAAGTTGGATCAACCTTTGGTCCTAATGTAGAAATCGCTAAATTATTGCCCCATCCAACAACAATATCGCGAAATATTTCGATAATCTATGATTCGCACTTTAGTCCTATTAACGCCGAAATTGAAAAATATAAATGCTTTGAGTATACAATCACCAGTGATATATGGACGGCCAATTACACTAGTCGACACGACTTTTCCGCTGTCGCCAAAAATGACTTTTTCTGATAGATTTGTATGTTTAAAAATGTTTAAGGAATGTTTTTTTTTTCCATGGAGTAGTTCTTTTTAAAGAATTTTTTAAAAATTTGGTAATTTTTGTCATAGGTAGTGCTTCTATTTTTTACATAACTTAAGTTTCCTATAACTTGTTCTATTGAACTTTGCAGTTCAAGCTGACAACTGCATTAGTTATAAATCAGGAATAAAATTGTAGCTGCAGCTTAATGTCTGTAAGGTATTAAGCTTTCAAATTCAAATTTCAAATTTTTTTCGGATTTTTTCCTGAAATTTTGAATTTGAAGTTCTTCACCACTGTACTGTCGGCGTCTGAGTCGTCGAGCCTCGGCCGCTGCGTCCGACTTATACAACTAAATGGTGACCGAGCTGAAGACGAAATTCAGGTCACCTTTGATTGCCTCTATCGGGGCCAGTGACAGTGACTCTTTGTTGAAGACTAGCATGGCCTGGTTTGTTGGACCTTGTGTCGTGCCAACTTTTACCACCTTCCAGTCGGTGATCGGAAGGCTCGGGTTGCACCTCTGCAACATTTTCAGGATGCATTCTGGCTCCTTAAATGTAGCCCGCACTCATATTCTGGCTCTTGGTCTACTGGGCACCTCTCCCCTTACAGACCCGTACACTACTAAACTTCTGTATGTTTCTCTGGTCCGGCCTATCTTGGAATATGGTTCTTGTGTCTGGTCTCCTCATTACCAAAAATTTCAGGATATGCTCGAATCAGTACAAAAACCGTTCCTCATCTTTGCCCTCCGGGGACTCAATTGGGACCCTTCGATCCATCTCCCTTCTTATGAAAGTAGGTTGCGCCTAATTAACCTCCACTCTCTTAAATCCCGTAGAACCTGCCAAGGAGTTCTCTTCCTCCATAAGCTTCTCTCTGGTGAGGTCGAATCGACTGCCCTCATCAACCTTATTAGTATTGCTGTTCCTTTCCGCCCGACTAGGCATTACTCTCCTCTTCATCTCCAACTCTGTCTTTGTAACTACTCGGATTATGAATCTATCCGTAGCTTTTTCCGTAACTATAACCAATTTTTCCATCTGTTTTCCTTTGATACTAGCTTCTAATATGGTCAAAATTATCTTAATCAATAACTTAATTTAATTTAAATAGCTTTAATTTGGAAATGTTCGGCTACCGGCTCTTCTCTTACCTAAATTTGGCTGTTGGTGGGATCTTATCGGCTACTGAGCCGATAATCAGCCCCACCGGGTCTGACTATTGGCTTTGGCCTTTTAGTTTAATTACTTGATATGTAATTTTACCCTTACAGTTTAACTGTACATTGTTAAACTTTAAGGCTTGTATCCAGCACCGCGAAATTTTACTGAAAGCAAACTGCTCATTATTTCGGATGTGTGGAACTCAATTAAAATATTGTGACCAAGAGCCTAAAAAGTGGATTTGCCACTCTCATGAATCAGCTGTGTTTTGTAAACAGCACCAATTTTGAAAATGAAACTAAAAATTAAAAAAAGGAAGAAAAGTAATTCTGACGATGAAGTGATTGTGTTGGTAGCGGCACATATTGTTGTAAGAAGAAGTACAGCACAGTCGGAGGCGCCAAAATGTCAAAATTATCAAAATGCTTATTTTCCGTGATCCGCAACAGACATGGTCTTGCCTCAACTGCTTTTATTAAGGCAATCTTCTCCTCACTTTAAAAATTTGCATATCTCTTTTTGGTTTTGCGCACAGATTTTTCCTCCACCTCTCACTTGTACTTCTGTAATAATACGCACATATGTATATTTTTCTGGTGGTCATATCAGCTGTTCTCTTCGTCCACAATCGTGTGGATATCGATACTATCGATAAGAATTCGTGGATTTCGTTTACGTCGCTGGATACTGAGGCCAGGAAAACACAAACGAAAAATTACTGTCCCAGTTTTTTTATATAAAGTTTGGCAGTCATTTTTAGTTTCCGAGGTGCTGGATACCCAGCTTAAA
>JAWNKY010002445.1:0-24638 GCA_035041765.1 Drosophila algonquin | reverse complement strand
CACTGTGTCCCTACAAGACAGTTTCATTATGTTTACATATCCATACATATGTACAAAAAGAAATATATATACATATATATTTTCACACGCTAAACTTACTCAGTTTCCGTACTCGCATTAGCATAGCCTTCTTTAACACTTTCATCCTCTTTCTCTCTTTGCGGAACGGCATCATTGTTTAAGCGTCTCTTCTTATAAATCTTCCCTTTGGGAGCAGTCCTCCACTGAGACGCATTAAAATGTGTATCACATATTTGGGAATTTTTGCTTAGGCTGCACCCCAGGCTTTCCTCCCACAGCTTTCTCTTCATATCACATTTCGGGGCATGAATGATTTTCACGCCCGATACATTCTTGCGGCAAAAATAGCAATAGTTCATTTTTTTCTTTTTTTTTGACACGTTAGGGTTAATGCGAAAAATAAAACGAGAAAAAATCGTCCGTAACCAACCTTCCACTTTGACAAGCAAACGTGCACTGGCAAAAGAGCTAGTAAACCCGAAAGCAAAGGAAGCCGAGTAGACTACCTTACGAAAGCACTCGTTTTGCCATGGTGTAGCACTTACTTAATCCCTTTTACTCTCGCACACACTTCCGCGTCTCGTATATGTACCCTGCAGTACTGGCGTTGACGATTGACCATGCCGAACTACCCACCTGGGTGGTTCGTACATGGGTACCTTCCGAAGTAACCCTTTGGTAGGCGAACGCCGAACCACTCAAAGAATAGAAAATAATTTATCTCTGTATACTCTACAACCCACCGCGTACAACTCATCGTACTAGTTCAGTGGTCTGCAGCGTCTCAACAGTAGAAGAAAGAAACGAAAAAAAACGAAGAGCGCAAGCAATTCGGCTCTGTATACTCCATAACCCATCGCGTACCACCCATCGTACTAGTTCGTTGGGCTGCAGCGTCTAACCAGTAGACGAAAGAAACGAAAGAAAAAACGAAGAGAGCAGGTAGCTTAAAATAATGCTACGCTGCTTTGTTTTTTTGGTTTTCTCTATCCTTTCAGACATTCCATAGCTGGAATATTCTATTGTTTTTCTTTTGGCTTCAGTTAGTTACGAAACGCGTGTTCGAACTAGTACGAACTTGTACGATGGCTGGTACGCGGCGGGTTGTAGAGTATACAGAGATAAGTTATTTTCTATTCTTTGAGTGTTTCGGCGTTCGCTTACCATAGGGTTACTTCAGAAGGTACCCATGTACGAACCACCCAAGTGAGTAGTTCGGCATGGTCAATCGCCACCGCCAGTACTGCAGGGTAGTTATACATGTACATGTACAAATGTAAAAGCAGATGTAAAAATCATACTTAAACAAAAATGGAAGCAGATAACATCTAATATATAAAAATCTTCCATAGGTTCGACTTATTTTTTACAATTTTCTTTTTTCGCCAAAATTTAATTCGTTCCTTTTGCGAACATATAATAAATTGCAGAAATCATAAACACATTTTATATACTGACTGAGTACCGGGTATAAAGTGGAGCCGCGGCCTTTGCCGTAGAAGCAGATGTAAGAAGCATATGCAAACAAAAATGGAAACATCTAAAAAAATACCAAAAATGGTTTGACTTCATTTTTTTAAATACTCTTTCTTGCCCTAATATTTAATTCGTTCCTTTTGCGAACATATAATAAATTGCATAAATCGTAAACTCATAAATGTATGTATATACCGTGTTCGGAGCAGCAGCTGTCAGTAGCTCTTATGAATTCCAATAATCTTAGTTATCTCTTAAGTTGTTGTACGCTCATCTATTCTCACGCTCTAGGTGCATACGCACACACACTCATGTTCGCCGTGCGTACTGCTTATATTGCAGTGCGTCGGTTAACTTGAGCACAGTTCGCTAAAATTCGTCGTTGATATCGTCATATATCCTACCTATGTATATACAGTTGCACACTGAAAAACACAAAGTTTACGGCCACGGCCTTAAAAATTGAAACTAAACATTGAAAATAAACACAAATTTGTAGATGTGGAGTCAGAGCTGCCGATAAAGCTCGGCAGCTTCCAACATACTGACTGAGTACCGGGCATAAGGTAGAGCCGCGGCCTTTGCGCGGCTCACAACGTTCCCCCTCGTTTATATTTGTTCCATATATTTTTGTTTTTGTATGCCTTACTTTTGCCCGCCATAGTGCGGGCTCATTTTGCAGGCAATATATAAATTCGCTTAAAAATTGTTTTGAAATTCCGGCCACGTGTTGTTGCTACGAAAATTTTTCCCAACTAATGTTTCGTGCGAACATTGCCACCCACAGTCGAATTTGTTCGCGCGAACTTTTCTATCTTTGTCGAACGAGACATCGAACATGAAATGTGGACGCGAAAACTACCACCAACGACGAAAATTCCGTGGAACTGAACATGTCAAATAAATTCGACTGTGGAGATCCTGCTTAAGTTGCTTTGTAGCATTCTAAAGGAGACAGGAACACATTATTGTACTTAAAGAACAAGAGTCTATACAATCTATACAATCTATGTTAAAACCAATCTAATCAAAAAACATACATAAAGTATAAAATTTATGACTCTTAGGGTGCGAGCGGAAAAATGATCTGTCAACTCATTAACACACACGACTTACCAAAATCAAGTGAAGTAAGCAATTAAGACCCTAGCGCGCTGGTGTGTGTAGCAAAAACGCGAACATGCCAGCTGGCAAAATCGGTTTATTGCTTTACACTGAAAAAAGCGAGATAGCAAGAGATGAATTCGCATTGCCGAAGCCACACGACGGCTTGCTGCTTTTTTATACTGTCCGTGAGCAGCAGCGCAGCATCAGAGACTTTTGCACTTATTAGATCGGGCCGTGCCGATCACTGGTCAAAGCTTCGCACCGATATTTCTCCTCGATGTGTGTGTGACCGATCTTGACCAGCACGCAGCAATCAGCCACGTGAGGCCTCGTAGCCGATTATACCGTAGTTCCATCACAGACTCCGAATGGTAATGGACCTGTTCGAGGGTGCTATTGAGGTTTCAAAGTCCCCTAGAATCGAGTTGTTTTTGGCGAAGGCTAGTAGTTACCTTGGCGTCCTCCTGGAGGCATCTTCCAATGATGCCAGCGCCGGTGCGTTAAGGTATCTTCTCCTTGCCCGTGAGAGAGCCGGGCAGCTTCAGGTAAGATGTTCCAGGGTTTCAATAGCCCCGGGCTCATCACATTTCCTACAGATGTTTCCGTTGGTGATGTTTAGTCTGGCTGCATGTAACGCAGCCGACTGCATAGATTTTATCGCCGCTTGGCTATCAACGAATAAGTTGACCACTTTGTGTGAAAAAGATCCGTTAGGTTAACCCGGACGACCCTCCTGGGGTCTCCCATAGGCCAGTATGGCCCTTAGTTATCCGGTTTGATTATGGACCTTTACGCGGGTGCTATTGAGGGTTTTATATCACCCAATATTGAGGTGTTTTTGGCGAAGGCCATCAGTTCCTTTGGCGACCTCTTGGAGGCATCTTCTAGCGATGTCAGCGTCGGTGCGCCCAGGTACCTTATCCTGGCCAGTGAGAGAGCCGGGCAGCTGCAGATTAGATGTTCTAGGGTTTCGATAGCCCCAGGGTCATCGCATTTCCTGCAGATGTTCCTGTCGGTGATGTTTAGTTTGGCTGCGTGTGATGCGGCCAGGCAGTGACCTGTTAGTATTCCCACCAGCAGTCTGCAATCTTCCGTGGAAGGTGCAGCAGATAGTGGCTGAGTTTCTCGCTGCGTTTTTTGCACATGATTTTCGAGACTCTGCAGTTGGTCGTGCTCCTCCACCTGCTCTCGTTTTCTAGTCTAGCCAGCTTTTCTAGATCGCTCTGTAGCGTTCTGAGTGAGACAGGCACGTCTTCTGCTCTTTCTCTCGCCAGCCCGACGCCTTCCTTAGCCAGAACGTCCGCCGCTTCATTTCCTTCAATGCCCTGATCGCTGGGAACCCAGTAGATACGCACTGACTTGGTCGTGCATAGTGAGTCCAATCCTTCCCTGCTCGCCAGGACACTTCTGGAACTGATCGTGGACGACTGCATGGATTTTATTGCCGCTCGGCTGTCTACAAACAGATTGACCACGTTGTGTGATCGCCCTGTTTGTTGTGCAACCTCCGCTGCTTTTCTGATGGCAAAGACTTCCGCCTGGAATATGTTGCATTGGTCGGGAAGCTTATATGACAACCTTATTTTGGGATCTGTGCAGTATAAGCCAGCTTCCTACTCCTTCTTCCTTCGTCTCTATATATATATATCCAGTCCTCATGTCCCAAAAATGTGTTTTTTTTTATCAGTAAAACTGATCATGTCCTTGCCGATTGAACTGTGCCCATATCCTTGTGGCAGCATGTTTCTCGATGCAATCAGGCGCTGTGGTCCGCGTTCTCTTGGTCCGCGTTGATACTGAGACCTACTTCCTCCACCCACTCAGATATCTCCCTGAGAGTTCGTTCCATTATGAAGCTGATGGTCGATGGACATACAGCCGTAATATGTACGCTTATGTCGTCTGCATAAGCTGTTATTTTTGAGACCTTTCTCTCGAATCTCTTGATGAGGTTGTCGACCACCAGAATCCACAGGAGGGGCGACCGGACTCTACCTTGGGGTGTGCCCCTGTATGCTCCTTTGACCATGGATGTGGTGACCCACTCTGATTGCAACCGTCCATAACTTAGAAGGTTTTTTATCCAGAGGTTGATTGCTGGGTGAGTGCTGGTTGCTCCTAGGCAGCCCATTATAGCTTTTGTAGCCACGTTATTAAATGCTCCGGATATATCTACGAATACTCCTAGTGCATACTTTTTGTTGTTGATGGTAACTGCTAAGAAGTGTAGTGCTGCTTCCACCGATTTTTCATTGGTGTAGGCAAGCTGGTTGGTTGACATCATCCCCCCTACCTCATTCCTGATGTGTACATCCAGCAGTATTCCAGTGTTTTTAGTAGAAAATATGTACGGCATATCGAATTAATCCTTGGGACTAACATGGCTGCACTTTCCTGCTTTCGGGAGGAAGACAACTCTGGAAGTTCTCCATTGGATAGGGATATAGCCTGTACTTAAACATGTAATGTATATTTTGGAATTTCATGGGGAAATCTCCTCTGTGGTCATCTGAAACATGGCTGGCTTTTATGCACATGAAGGAGAAGTTACCCCACGTGTTACGTAGTGACTTACATATTATTTTTTTCTCGATGATCTCTTCGTTCGCTTGTTTGGGGAGCTTAAAGAAGTCCCTGAGGTTATTTCTTTGAACAGAGAGGTCCTGGCTCCACCAGAGTGACTGAGTCCTTTTTATACCCGGTACTCGAAGAGTAAGGGGTATATTAGATTTGTGGGGATAACGGTTGTGTGTAACGCCCAGAAGGAAGCGTTTCCGACCCCATAAAGTATATATATTCTTGATCAGCATCAATAGCGGAGTCGATATAGCCATGTCTGTCTGTCCGTCCGTCTGTCCTTCTGTCCGTCTGTCCGTCCGTCTTCATTTGCGCCTATATCTCAGAGACTATTAAAGCTAGAGTAACCAAGTTTTGTACTCAGTCTCCTATGTTATCACACAAAGGACGAAAGTCTATGGCATACACAATTTTGAAGATATGAGAAAACTAAAAACGCAGAATCATAGAAAAAGACCATTTCTATCAGAGTGTTGAATCTGGATTAGATCAGATCATTATAATAGCTACAATGAAGAAAACCATTTCGAAAGTCATCGTTCCCTCTCGCTCTCTCTCACACGCGACCCCATCTGCTTTGCCCATTCGTATTTTGTGACGCCTAGTTCTCAGAGACTATAAGAGCTAGAGCAACCAAACTTTCTATCCAAACTCCTGTGATACCAAACCTGCACAAGTGTATTTCAAAATTTTGCCACGCCCTTTTCCGCCCCCACAAATGACGAAAATCTGTGGAATCCACAATTTTAAAATAAATTAAAACCAAAAACGTAGAATCATGGGAAATTACCAAATCTACCAGATTGCCGAATATGGATCAGATCGGATTAATATTATGGCCAGAAGAAACAAATTAAATTTTAGTGGCTACGCAACGCCTGCCAATCGCTGACTCATTCCCTCTCTCTCTGTCCTAAACACTTGTACGTCTCAAATATGTAGTTATACATGTCATGTAGAAATTTAGAAGCAAATGTAAAAATCATCAACAAAATCGGAAAAATGTATAATATTCCAAAAATTTACTTCATTTTTTGAAATATTATTTTTTGCCCATTTTTTTAATTTGTCCCTTTTGCGAACATATAAGAAATTGCATAAATCGCAAGCTTATATATGTATGTACATATGTATATACTGACTGAGTACCGGGTATAAGGTAGAGCCGCGGCCTTTGCCGCGGCTCACAACGTTCCCCCTCGTTTGTTCTTGGGGGTGGGCATGATGCGTGGTAGGCATCCAGTAGTTGCTTGGATTTCACTAAGTCCGGAATCCCGAGCTTCCAGTAACCGTATTTTTAAACTTTTCCCAGCTTGTGTTCCGAGGGTTTCTATAGATTGTTACCTTTGGAGTGTATTCGAATTCGCACTTGAATCGAATGTACCCGTTGAACTGCCGAGCTTTTTCGGCAGCGGAATTTGCGATTTATTAAGCACGAGAGTTTAGTTTGATACAGTTTTATTGTCAATAGCAAAAGTTGTGCGGATAGGATAGCGAAAGCGAGATTAGCGATGTAGAGTTAGCCGGTTCAAGAGTCAAAAACTGGAAGAGGAGGCGGGCCGACTTGCCCGTTTCCTAATGCGAGCGCGACGATTGAAGGGTCCAGACGCTGCAAAGGCAGGCGGGCCGGATTGCCCGTGCCCTAATGCGAGCACGACGATATCCAGACTGATTTGAGGGCAGGCGGGCCGAATTGCCCGTGCCCTACTGCAAGCGAGAGTGCGACAGATCCAGAGGAGAAAGCAATAGCGAAAAAAAGTCGAAAGAAAGAAGGAAAGAAGACGAAAGAACGGCTGGATAGGCTGCTGCCGTGCGGGAGTTTATATGCATATTGTATTTCTGTTTATTTGCCAGTATTTAATTTTGATTGGATTGTATTGGAATAAGTAAAAAGGAGCAATTTCATCTTGCCACCAGCGCAGCATATGTCGGGGGTTTCCGATTGAAGCTTCAATTCATTGCAATGCGGGCATACGATAGACAATGAACCGATATCAACGCAGCAAAAAGCTTTGTAGGCGATTACGAATACGTATTTGATAGCAGCGCGTTTCAAGTCTACTGATGGAATTTGAGGTGCTAATTGTACAGTGCGAAACTGTGCAATAAAAGCAGACACATGTACACGTCGTGTAAAGTTTGATCGTCTAATAGAAGGTTTGAGTCAAGAAAATAGTGGTTGTTTAAAGTTTGGAACTGATCACTGACTATTGCCTACTATTGTACGGCTGATATTTTATTCCATAAGAGAATGAAATTAAAATATTTTTTTACGCGATCGCGTGTTGATTTTAACAAGGGCTGGGTAGATTTAGCTCAAAATTTTTTTAGTTTTCGTTTTAGTTTAGTTTTTCGTATTTGCCAGGATTGGGATTTCAGAAAATGTTCCTTAGTTAAAGCACTAGAAAATACAAAAAACTCAGCAAAATTTAACCAAAACTTCGCAGCTGTTATAAAATTAAAACTTCCAATACGCCAGCAGGCTCGTTCAGGTGCCTCAATTCGAATTTACCTATAACTGAAAGCCCAGTTGTTTGTTAGAAAAGCTTTTTGTAGTCTTTCTGAGAATGAGAGCCAGATAGCGCAGCATTTTAGTACAGGCCACGACTCTCTGTAATTGAAAATAAAAATGTGGAATTAGTCAAGGCCAAAATGTGGCCAAAAACGTCTTCAATTCATTCAATCGACGTACTGAGTGGTCAGTGATATGGCAAATACTAGTCGGTCTTTATTGCAGCTCCACTTCCCCCAATAGACTAATTGGGATGGAGTTAATTCAAAAAAAACTTTAGGTCCAGTGCGAAGATTCTGCTTATGTGGGTTAAAGGACATTAATTTGATGGTACGTTGAACCAAGAGGGTCGAAGGGCTGACAAGTTGACAAGTAAGGGACTGAGTGCCTGAAAGGATGCGGCGGTTATTGATGGTTCGATAATATATGTAGGTTGATCAGTAGCCGGTTTTGCAGCTGGTTCTTACGGTGTGTAGACATCGCTGCCCATGTCCAACTTCCTATTAGAATTGGCAGGCATATTTTGAATGTCCCAATTGTAATTAATCTTTGGATAAAGTTTGTTGCTGCAAAATCATATTAGACTCCTGAGAGTGAGAGCCAGAGTTTACGAAGCTTAATAATCTCATTAGGGATTTTGATTGGTCCGCTTTATATTTGTGCAGTGATGTTACGTTAGACACAAACATTTTCTATGATGCACTGGACTCACTTTTTGACTCTTGTGTCCCACTTTCCTGTCCTATTAGATCAAGAAAACCTCCTTGGTTCACCAAGGAGCTATCCCATCTAAAAAACTTAAAATCAAGACTGTATAAAAAATTTCAAGAAATTGGCTCTCCTTCTTCTCTCTCCCACTATATAATAGCTCGATCAAATTTTTCCGTTCTTAACGCTCAATGCTATCAGAATTACCTATCTCGATGCAGGATACGTTTTTCTAAGGACCCCAAACAGTTCTACAGCTTCGTTAACATTAAGCGTAGAACGTCCGCACACCCATCCTCGCTATCCTTCCTTAATACGTCGGCAGATAATGATCAGGCAATTGCCGATCTTTTTGCCCGTTTTTTTCAAACTACCTATTCGCAGGACTTTTACTCTGGTCTGCCGTATCCATACGGTTTACCGAGGTCGAACGGCATTTTCAGTCCCTTGTTAAATGAAAGCTCGTTGCTTCATGATCTATGAACAGTAAAGCCGGTGTTCTCACCGGGTCCGGACGGACCTTTCCCCCGGTATGGAAGTAGCCCTTTATAATTCCTCTCCATAAGAAAGGTAGCAAGTCTGACGCAATGAACTATAGAGGTATATCTAAGTTATCCGCTATTCCTAAAGTGTTTGAGAAAATTTTAACTCCGCACCTGCAGCACCTATGCAGATCACTTCTATCTCCATCTCAACATCGATTTATAAGGCGGAGATCAACCACTACTACTTTATTGGAGTTTACCTCCTTTATAATAAAAGGCTTTCAAGGTAATTTGCAGACGGATGTTGTTTACACCGATTTTAGTAAAGCGTTCGACTCTGTAAACCATTCCCTCCTAGCACAAAAGCTCTACCTTCTAGGGTTCCCGCCCAATCTCCTGAGATGGATCTCTAGCTACCTTTGTTCTAGGTCTCAACGAGTCCTTTTCAAAAACTCCCTGTCCTCTCCAGTTATGGTGACTTCGGGTGTACCTCAGGGCAGCCATCTAGGTCCCTTACTCTTTACACTCTTTATAAATGATCTGCCTTCTGTATTAACATACTCTCGAGTACTTATGTATGCGTTGCATTTATTATGTATGCATTTCTTTCCAATCCAGGTTGCAATCCGATCTCGATTTATTAAACCTTAATGCTTCAAAATATAAGTAATGACTTTTCATCGCTCCAGCGCCTTTCTGGTTCCTTACACCCTTTGTGGTGGTTCTCTTGAGAGAATTACCCGGGTTGATGATCTTGGTGTTCTATTAGATCTCAAGTTAAAGTTTTCAGAACACATTTCTACCATGGTTAATAAGGCCATGGGCGTGCTTGGGTTTATAAAGAGGTGGTCAAAGGAATTTGACGATCCCTATGTAACAAAGACTCTCTACACCTCTCTTATTCGTCTGATTTTAGAATACGGCTCTTGAGTATGGTCCCCTTGGTACAAAGTATACCAGGACCGTATAAAATCAGTTCAGAAAAACTTTTTACTTTTTGATACAATTTTAGGAAAATTATGATGGTGTGATTTTTGTGCACAAGTTGATCAAGGCTGACGTAGATAGCCCTGACCTGTTGACCCGCATAAACTTCACGATTCCTATTAGAAGCACTAGGAATTATACACCGTTGTTTCATCCGCTTTGTAGATCGAATTATTATATTGCTGGTGTCGCTTGGGCCACTTGATGGTGCAGTCATTTGCATATCAACGTCCTAAAGAAAAAAAAAAATGAGTAAGCGCTTGGCAGACGTTGCGTAGCGACTGAAATTTAATTTTTTATTTCTGGCTATAATAGTAGTTCGACGTGATCCAGATTCGGCAATCTGGTAGATACGGTTATTTTCCATGACTATACGTTTTTGGTTTTCTTTGTGGATTATACCGGTCTGTCCGTCCGTCCGTCTACATTCGCGCTTATATCTCAGAGACTATTAAAGTTAAAGCAACCAAATTTTGTATCCAGTCTTCTGTGTTATCACATTACTCCAAGTGTGTTTCAAAATTTCGCCTCGCCCCTCTCCGCCCCCACAAAGGACTAAAATCTATGGCATACACAATTTTAAAGATTCGAAGACACTAAAAACGCAGAATTATAGAGAATAACCATTTATATCAGAGTGTTGAGTTTTGATAAGATCAGATTATTAATATAGCCACAATGAAGAAAACCATTTCGAAAAGCATCGTTCCCTCTCGCTCTCTCTTACACGCGACTCTGTCTGCTTTGCCTATTCGTTTAAATGAGCACCTAGATCTCAGAGACTATAAGAGCTAGAGCAACCAAACTTTCTATTCAAGCTCCTGTGATATCACTTCAATACAAGTTTGTTTCAAAGTTTTGACACGCCCCCTTCCGCCCCCACACAAAACGAAAATCTGTGGAATCCACAATTTTTAAGTTACGGGAAAACGAAAAACGCAGAATCATGGAAAATGACCGTGTCTCACAGATTGCCGAATCTAGATCAGGTCGGATCATTATTATGGACAGAAGTCCATAACAGATGACATCAAATCATACATATGTAAACAAAAATGGGAAACAGAAAATGGAAACAGATAACATAAAATAAATAAAAATCTTCCATAGGGTTCGACTTTATTTTTATACCCGGAACTCGAAGAGTATAGGGGTATATTAGATTTGTGTATATATACTCTTGATCAGCATCAATAGCCGATATAATCCGTCCGTCTGTCTTCATTTTCGCTTAGATCTCAGAGTCTATAAAAGCTAGAGCAACCAAATTTTGTATCCAGACTGCTATGTTATCTCACTACTACAAGTGTATTTCAAAATTTCGCCTCGCCCCCTTCCGCCCACGCAAAGGTCGAACATCTGTGGCACACACAGTTTTAAGATACAAGAAAACTAAAAACGCAGATTCATAGAGGATGGCCAGTTCTATCAAAGTATTGAATCTGGATCAGATCGGATTATTAATATAGCCACAATGAAGAAAACCATTTCAAAAGGCATCATTCCCTCTCGATATCTCTCACACGCCCATTCGTGCAGATAAGCGTCTAGTTCTTAGAGACTATAAGAGCTAACTTTCTAAACTTTCTATCCAAGCTCCAATGATATCAAATCGGCACAAGTGTATTTCAAAATTTTGCCACGCCCCTTTCCGCCCCCACAAAGGACGAAAATCTGTGGAATCCACAATTCACAAATCCAAAATGGAAACATGTATAAATATTCCAATAATGGTTTTACTTCATTTTTTGAAATATTATTTTTTGCCCAAAATTTTATTCGTTCCTTTTGCGAACATATAATAAATTGTATAAATCTTAAGCTCATAAATGTATGTACTGACTGAGTACCGGGTATTAAGGAGAGCCGCGGCTTTTGCCGCGGCTCACAACGTCCCCCCTCGTTTATAATAGATTTGGAGGTTCAAATTTTTGTTAACGAATTATTTTTTTTTCTAGGTTTAGTTTTTTAAAGAAGTATTTAAAATTTGGTGTTTCAAATTCAAATTGAATAATTTTTTGCGGTATATTTTGACTTTTTTGACCGAAATTTTGACTTTAAAACTTAGCAGTCTGTGAGAACTAGGCGACAAAAAAGACGAATGGCCAATCTAATATACCCCTATACTCTTTGAGTACCGGGTATAAAAACCAAAATTCTTTAAATAAATTTAAATCTCCAAATCTTTCAGAAAAAGTCATTTTTGGCGACAGCGGAAAGAAAAAGTAGAATTTTTTTGAGTAGTGTTATTTGAATCATTAAATATAGAACACTCAAGTAAAATGGAAGCAAGGCTCTTCTCAATACTAAATGACCCTAAAAGATAAAAAACGTTGTTCGGCTAAGCGCCTGACCAAGGCAGCTCTAAGAGAAGCATAGTTTACTCTCTTTACTACGCATTACTCTGAATGCATCGCCCTTTCTTCGTCGTTCGTCGTCCAACAAGAGCTGCGAGGGAGGCTCATTTCCGGAGCGGTAAATACTTAAGAATTGATCGTCTTCGCGAACAAACGCCGTTTCGTTGATTGACACAGTGCCCTGACTGTCAACAATTATTGCATCTCTCACATTACATATCAATAGCAAAAAAATCGAACATATATGTACATACATACGAGTATACAGTGGCTCAAAGCCAAAACCTTGTCAAATAAAAAGTTAAATTGGCAGCCATACACATTATTTTTCAAAAATTCCAATGACCGATGATAGGTATATACATTAGGTACCAAAACCAATATTTTACCCTTAATTACTGGGCTTTCCACACCTGTTAGATCGTTTTAACACTCAAACTTAAACTTTTTATTTGATACTGCATTGTTTTGGCTTTGAATCACTTTATGTACATATATACTGACTGAGTACCGGGTATAAAGTAGAGGCTCACAACGTTCCCCCTCGTTTGTTTTCGCATTGCTGAATACCCGGCTTTATTGCTTTTAATTGATTTTCTGTTTCCTTTTCAGGGCTCAACTTTTAACTAGGAAAAGGTCAACAGATATTCAAGACGATCTCAAATTAAAAAGAAATAAATTATAATGTTCATCATCGATATGTTCGACGCAGTTCCCACGCAGTTCCTTACAGCAAGCATTTTTTATTTTATTGTTATTGATTTTTAAAAAAATGCATAATTAACAAATAATTTTGATAGCTTAAATAAAAAGAATTTTTGATTTATCAAGAATAGTTCAGGATTAAAGGTATTTGTATTTGATGAAATATTTGTATGAAATGGGCGATCAAACACATATTTTTGACCCAAAATTGTTTTTTTTTTTTACAAATTTTTAAGAAACTTTTTCATAGAAAAGTACATTTTTTTAAGCTTATAAGGTTTTTCTTATTAAAGCCATGCCACATAGTCATTTAAAAACAAACTAGATGTAATTTAGTGCACGCGTTGCTGAGATTTGCAGAGACACACACAAATTTTTTCAACAAATTTATAGAATAGATATGTAATTCAGTTTTAAAGGTCTTTGAATTTTGTATTATTCCATCGTTGTGCGACAAGAATATTAACGAGATATAAATTAGCAAGCTAATCACAAGTGAATTAGTTCCATACAATATTTAACCATTTAATTAACTAAAATAAATTAGTGATTACAATTACTATTGAACATATACATATGTATGTATATCAATATTATATAATATAATTTAATTTCTTGAGGTCTCATTCTTGATCTCTGTTTATACATCTTTACTATGTTAAATTAAACTTATGTAGTGCGTAGATGTTCCTCCAGTCCGCTACTGATCGCCTTGATGGGGTACGGTAGTTGGTTCTAAATGCCAACAGTATATATTATATATAGAGAACTGTCTGACTGTGCAGTAGTATTTGTATTTAAAACGTAGCATTTCTAATCCTTCTTGGCGTACTTAACTTTTGTAACGACGACTGAAGCGACTCGTGTTAGAGTTTTATTATTAAGGCTAAATGGTTAATTCGATAGCATTACATGGGTCTATAGAGTTTAATTTTTGCTACAAAATGAATAGTTAAAAGCTATGTAGATGTACCAATATTCAGGCAGCTAAGATCGCAACAAGAGTTGCATAAAGGTGACATATTGTAAACAGGTACTGTCGAAGATGGGTAGGTCAAACGCAGAGTTGCATGGTATGACCTACACAGCGAGTTGACAGGTGGACAAGCACTGCCAATGATAGTTAAGGTCAGGTCGCTTACTAATTCCGCAAGTGTTCCCTGAAAATACGACCTGACATACGACAGAATTGTTTCTGACTACTAGTGCCCACGTATTTTTCGGTGGATTGTGAAACCGCGGTCTGTTAATTTTTTTTTTCTATGGGTGCCGGCTACCTTTAAGGAGTCTGAGTGCACCCTCAAAATGTTGTAGAGGTGCAACCCAGGACTGCTGACCATAGACTGGGAGATAGTGAAGGCTGGGCTACATCGTAAGACCCAATGTCAACAGTTATCCCAGCCTGCAGCACCTAGAAAATAAGCTATCTTTCTGGGACATATGGTGGACATTTCCGAAATGTCTGCTATGAAGGACGAACCCAAGTGTTGTAGCCTTCTTCTGCTGAGATCGACATATCGAACTGGAACCTACCTGCCATTGGCAGGTGAATCGTTTCATATGACCAGGCGTATTGATCTTCTGCTGGGAACCGAAGCCTTCTATGGAGCACTAGCTGTTGGACAGATTCGCATTGGTCCTAACCTTCCCACTTACCCCTAACCCCCTAACCTAACACTTACTTATTTGTACTTGCAGTACAAATCGTTCATTGAGGAGTATGAAAGTCTCGGCCATATGTCCCTCGTATCGAATCCTAACTTGGAGGAACCTCACCATTTCGTTCTCAAACCAACCAGTACCACCTCGACGAAGTTCAGAGTTGGTACCAACGTCTGCTCCGTTTCTCGCAACTGGTAGTTGCATTTCTTAGCTGAGGAGTGTAAGGGTGAATGGCCTTTAGGAGCCGCAGCAGTTAGAACTGCGTTTTATGTTGATGATCTTTAGTCTGGGGCTGACGACAGACTTGTCAAACTGAAACAAAAAATTACATCGACTCTAGCTTGTGGTCATTTTCCATAATGCAAATGGCATTCAAAGCATCCAGGTGTAATGGAAGATGAATCGTCTAAGGAAATAAACATTTTAGAAAACTCAGGTCTCAGTGAAATTGTTAAGAAGCAGTCTCTCCCGAAGCTAGAACTATGCGGCGCACATTTACTTGCTCAACTGTACAGCAAAATCAAGGCCACATTCACAAACACACCGTCAAGACTTACTTTTGGAGCGACTCACAGCTCGTATTGCATTGGTTGAAACAACACTCAGTCACTTTATCGACCTTTGTTGGAAACAGAGTGTCCGATATTCAGACTTTGACGTCGGATGGGAATTGGCGCTACGTGCCAACACATCAAAACCCGGCTGATCTTCTGTCGCGAGGCTGCAACGTGAACGAGTTAATCCAATCTACATGGTTTTCAGGTGCTTCATTTCTACTCGGCTATTCGCTTAACTGGCCCGCCACATGTGAACGACAAGATATTGACAAGTATTTTCACTGCCGTACAGGAGACAAATTACATCCTCAAGATCGTCGATAATATCAGTTCATATTCACATAGCCTTCGTCTAATTGCTTACTATTGAACATATACATATGTATGTATATCAATATTATATAATATAATTTAATTTCTTGAGGTCTCATTCTTGATCTCTGTTTATACATCTTTACTATGTTAAATTAAACTTATGTAGTGCGTAGATGTTCCTCCAGTCCGCTACTGATCGCCTTGATGGGGTACGGTAGTTGGTTCTAAATGCCAACAGTATATATTATATATAGAGAACTGTCTGACTGTGCAGTAGTATTTGTATTTAAAACGTAGCATTTCTAATCCTTCTTGGCGTACTTAACTTTTGTAACGACGACTGAAGCGACTCGTGTTAGAGTTTTATTATTAAGGCTAAATGGTTAATTCGATAGCATTACATGGGTCTATAGAGTTTAATTTTTGCTACAAAATGAATAGTTAAAAGCTATGTAGATGTACCAATATTCAGGCAGCTAAGATCGCAACAAGAGTTGCATAAAGGTGACATATTGTAAACAGGTACTGTCGAAGATGGGTAGGTCAAACGCAGAGTTGCATGGTATGACCTACACAGCGAGTTGACAGGTGGACAAGCACTGCCAATGATAGTTAAGGTCAGGTCGCTTACTAATTCCGCAAGTGTTCCCTGAAAATACGACCTGACATACGACAGAATTGTTTCTGACTACTAGTGCCCACGTATTTTTCGGTGGATTGTGAAACCGCGGTCTGTTAATTTTTTTTTTCTATGGGTGCCGGCTACCTTTAAGGAGTCTGAGTGCACCCTCAAAATGTTGTAGAGGTGCAACCCAGGACTGCTGACCATAGACTGGGAGATAGTGAAGGCTGGGCTACATCGTAAGACCCAATGTCAACAGTTATCCCAGCCTGCAGCACCTAGAAAATAAGCTATCTTTCTGGGACATATGGTGGACATTTCCGAAATGTCTGCTATGAAGGACGAACCCAAGTGTTGTAGCCTTCTTCTGCTGAGATCGACATATCGAACTGGAACCTACCTGCCATTGGCAGGTGAATCGTTTCATATGACCAGGCGTATTGATCTTCTGCTGGGAACCGAAGCCTTCTATGGAGCACTAGCTGTTGGACAGATTCGCATTGGTCCTAACCTTCCCACTTACCCCTAACCCCCTAACCTAACACTTACTTATTTGTACTTGCAGTACAAATCGTTCATTGAGGAGTATGAAAGTCTCGGCCATATGTCCCTCGTATCGAATCCTAACTTGGAGGAACCTCACCATTTCGTTCTCAAACCAACCAGTACCACCTCGACGAAGTTCAGAGTTGGTACCAACGTCTGCTCCGTTTCTCGCAACTGGTAGTTGCATTTCTTAGCTGAGGAGTGTAAGGGTGAATGGCCTTTAGGAGCCGCAGCAGTTAGAACTGCGTTTTATGTTGATGATCTTTAGTCTGGGGCTGACGACAGACTTGTCAAACTGAAACAAAAAATTACATCGACTCTAGCTTGTGGTCATTTTCCATAATGCAAATGGCATTCAAAGCATCCAGGTGTAATGGAAGATGAATCGTCTAAGGAAATAAACATTTTAGAAAACTCAGGTCTCAGTGAAATTGTTAAGAAGCAGTCTCTCCCGAAGCTAGAACTATGCGGCGCACATTTACTTGCTCAACTGTACAGCAAAATCAAGGCCACATTCACAAACACACCGTCAAGACTTACTTTTGGAGCGACTCACAGCTCGTATTGCATTGGTTGAAACAACACTCAGTCACTTTATCGACCTTTGTTGGAAACAGAGTGTCCGATATTCAGACTTTGACGTCGGATGGGAATTGGCGCTACGTGCCAACACATCAAAACCCGGCTGATCTTCTGTCGCGAGGCTGCAACGTGAACGAGTTAATCCAATCTACATGGTTTTCAGGTGCTTCATTTCTACTCGGCTATTCGCTTAACTGGCCCGCCACATGTGAACGACAAGATATTGACAAGTATTTTCACTGCCGTACAGGAGACAAATTACATCCTCAAGATCGTCGATAATATCAGTTCATATTCACATAGCCTTCGTCTAATTGCTTGGATGATAAGATTCATACGGATATGAAGCAAGTGACGTTTACCGCAACCACGCCGACACCCGATGAACTTCGTTTTGCTTCGAATTGCCTTATTTGGAATATTCAACAAATCCATTTTGCAGAAGATATTCGCTTACTTCAGAAAATAAAATATTTAAAGAGTATCTACTGCATCTTCTGCGATAATGCCACTAATTTTGTAGGGGCATCGAATCAAAGGCAGGAATTAAAAAGGTTTTTGTTCTTGAAGTAGACACAAGATGATATTTATAAATATTGCGCATCTGATTTTATTAATTTCCCTTTTATCCCACCCCAGAAACAGAAGCGATCCTCAACTCGCGACCACTATCACCGCTTTCGTCAGACCCAAACGACTATGGCACTCTTACGGCTGCTCATCTCTTCGTTGGCGAAACAAAGCTGATGAATTTGGACCACTACGATATGATTACGGCCATCAAGCAACGTTTCTGGAAGCAATGGTCGGCTGATTACGTCAACGAGTGGCGATCGCGGACGAAATGGATAGCACCCTCAACGAACCTCACAGAGGGTACGTTGGTCATCATCCATGAGGACGTAGAGGGGGCATCTACGCTGGAAGCTAGGCCGAGTGTAGTCTACTGTGTTTAGGAAGGATGGTCGTGTACGAGGTGCACCACCTACGCACCGCAAATGGAACATGTTGCTGGCCAATACACAAACTGGCATTTCTTCCGGTTGTTTGAAAGCAGTCCTTTCAACGGGGCCGGGATGTTCGGCCAAACTTCGTCCAGCCAAATAAATTGAAAAGTAAATTTTTGTATTAAGTTTATAAAGTCTTTCTTATTAAAGCCATGCCACATAGTCATTTCAAAACAAACCACATGAAATTATAGTATAGATAATTCAGGTTTAAAGGTCTTTGAATTTTGTATTATTCCATCGTTGCGCGACAAGAATATTAAATAGATATAAATTAGAAAGCTAATCCCAAGTGAATTAGTTCCATTTAATATTTAACCATTTAATTAACTAAAATAAATTAGTGATTATATATATAGTAACATATCCATAATGCCCTACGCCCACACACGCATTATGTATACGATAAGCGCTAGACAGCATTAACCCTTATACACATATACCAGATTAGGATAAACAAATAATAAGATCCCCAACACCAGAAAACAAATTAATCATAAGCTGTCAACAGGAAATCACCTAAATTCCAGGCTACTAGAATAAACAATTTGGTTCCCACAACCAAATTGAATCATAGATACACAAGTAAACAAATTCGGCTCCCACACTCCAATCGTATAAACAAGTGAGCAGCCCAGACGTAAGATGATACAGATCACCAGCTGCAGTCAACCCTTTCATCAAAGACGACAATTCATTGATAACCATCCATACGCTGGCCAACGCACGTAGGCCAACGCACCGAGAACAAAAGCCACGATCAGCCGAAGTGCAACCGAAGAAGAAAGCTGCAGCCAAAGCTCAAGGGCTTCCCAAGCGAGGCCTATTAGAAAATAGATCAAGATATAAGAATTAGTTCCTTTTGAGACTTTCAACATAAAAGTCAGGGATAACTCAACAAATCACCTTTGTAATAATTATAAGTTTAGATTAAATAAAATATCTTTTTTAAAAATCTAAACTGCTACATTGGAAACTTAATTCACGCAGCCGGTAGGATTCTGAAGTAACTAACGCGATAAATATTCAGGTAGTGATTCGCTAAGGATAATCTATACGACTAGATTATCCGGAATCAATGTAATCCCGGGATAGTGTTAGCAAGATAGAATCCGCATAAGAATCGATGTGCATCGTAGCACAAGTTTTACAAATAGCAAACACCATGATCGACAATTAAAAAAAAGTGAGTTTACGCAAAATACTAAGAAGATAAGTGCATCGAAACCAAACACCGAGATCACAAAAAATATTAAAAGTGAAACCTATCCAAAAGAACAACTAAAGAATTGCAAAATGGCATTACCCCCACCTATCCTGAGTGAAATTCATTTGAACCAACCACTGTTGTCGATACGACAGGTGCCAGCTTATGATGGATCAGGTGAACAACTGAGTTCCTTCATCAAGCGGATAGAATATATCCAGGAGCTGTATCCAACCGGAGAAGCTCGACAGCAACGGATATTGTTCGGGGCAATAGAAGTCCAACTAGCGGGAGACGCGCCAAGGACGTCACAAATGGTGCAGCCTAATACATGGATCGAGTTGAAGACAGCTTTAATCAACGAGTATAAAAAACATACGCCATATGAAGAACTGCTAAGACGACTCTACTACACCAGCTACAACGGAAGCCTACTTAAGTTCATAGAAGAGTTAGAGACTAAATCGTTAATTATAAGCAATAAATTAATTCTGGACTAAGATTCATCTAATTGATTAATATATGCCATTGCATTAAAGAATACAGTAAAAGAGGTAATCTCCCGAAAACTACCGGATAGATTATTTATGACACTATCGAGAAAGGACATTACAACAATATTAAACTTTAAAAAGGGAGCTCAAGAAGAAGGGCTGTATGAAAATAAAACAGAAGAAAAGAATGAAGGTAAAGATAAGCAACAGTAATCAAATCGTAGGAATACTGGAAACTATTACCCAAATTATACATGCAATAATAGTCAGCAACCATCGCAGAATTCGCATGATCAAACAAATTCATTTCGAAATAATAATAGTACTCAAGAACTTCGCCAAGAGTTCAGAAATTCATTGCAACATGGGCAATCCCAAAATCCTATGAACTATCATAGCCAGAATAACCAAGCTAGTAGCAATAGGCCGAACCAACCTACTTAGAGCGTTAGGGAAGGCCAAAGTGATCAGATGAAAATGGATGTAAATTTGTATCAGATAGCCTCGGAAGAAACCAAGGGGGATCCTATATAAAAATTACTTTAAATAATAAAACATTCAAATGTATCGTGGATGCGGAATCTTCCATTAACATCATGAAACAAAATTTCTCGAATACCAAGATAAATAAAGAAAACGTAAAAGTCCACGCGATCAATAGACCTGTTAACCTAACAAAAAGTATAATAAGACCACCTAATAAAGACTGAACATCCGAGCAAAAGTTTTACATATATAACTTTTCTGACAATTACGGTTAACTGCTAGGCCGAGAATATCTGGTGGCCAGTCAAGCAGTAATTAGTTACAGAGATAATACTGTAAGGGTAAGAGGAAGAACATTCCCAATCGTTTCAGGCCGAGAAGTTATTAAAGCAGGTGAAACAACACCTGCATGCGACGATGTATCGTCGAAGAAGGATACCGGCTGATCTTCTGTCGCGAGGCTGCAATGTGAACGAGTTAATCCAATCTACATGGTTTTCAGGTGCTTCATTTCTACTCGGCTATTCGCTTAACTGGCCCGCCACATGTGAACGACAAGATATTGACAAGTATTTTCACTGCCGTACAGGAGACAAATTACATCCTCAAGATCGTCGATAACATCAGTTCATATTCACATAGCCTTCGTCTAATTGCTTGGATGATAAGATTCATACGGATATGAAGCAAGTGACGTTTACCGCAACCACGCCGACACCCGATGAACTTCGTTTTGCTTCGAATTGCCTTATTTGGAATATTCAACAAATCCATTTTGCAGAAGATATTCGCTTACTTCAGAAAATAAAATATTTAAAGAGTATCTACTGCATCTTCTGCGATAATGCCACTAATTTTGTAGGGGCATCGAATCAAAGGCAGGAATTAAAAAGGTTTTTGTTCTTGAAGTAGACACAAGATGATATTTATAAATATTGCGCATCTGATTTTATTAATTTCCCTTTTATCCCACCCCAGAAACAGAAGCGATCCTCAACTCGCGACCACTATCACCGCTTTCGTCAGACCCAAACGACTATGGCACTCTTACGGCTGCTCATCTCTTCGTTGGCGAAACAAAGCTGATGAATTTGGACCACTACGATATGATTACGGCCATCAAGCAACGTTTCTGGAAGCAATGGTCGGCTGATTACGTCAACGAGTGGCGATCGCGGACGAAATGGATAGCACCCTCAACGAACCTCACAGAGGGTACGTTGGTCATCATCCATGAGGACGTAGAGGGGGCATCTACGCTGGAAGCTAGGCCGAGTGTAGTCTACTGTGTTTAGGAAGAATGGTCGTGTACGAGGTGCACCACCTACGCACCGCAAATGGAACATGTTGCTGGCCAATACACAAACTGGCATTTCTTCCGGTTGTTTGAAAGCAGTCCTTTCAACGGGCCGGGATGTTCGGCCAAACTTCGTCCAGCCAAATAAATTGAAAAGTAAATTTTTGTATTAAGTTTATAAAGTCTTTCTTATTAAAGCCATGCCACATAGTCATTTCAAAACAAACCACATGAAATTATAGTATAGATAATTCAGGTTTAAAGGTCTTTGAATTTTGTATTATTCCATCGTTGCGCGACAAGAATATTAAATAGATATAAATTAGAAAGCTAATCCCAAGTGAATTAGTTCCATTAAATATTTAACCATTTAATTAACTAAAATAAATTAGTGATTATATATATAGTAACATATCCATAATGCCCTACGCCCACACACGCATTATGTATACGATAAGCGCTAGACAGCATTAACCCTTATACACATATACCAGATTAGGATAAACAAATAATAAGATCCCCAACACCAGAAAACAAATTAATCATAAGCTGTCAACAGGAAATCACCTAAATTCCAGGCTACTAGAATAAACAATTTGGTTCCCACAACCAAATTGAATCATAGATACACAAGTAAACAAATTCGGCTCCCACACTCCAATCATATAAACAAGTGAGCAGCCCAGACGTAAGATGATACAGATCACCAGCTGCAGTCAACCCTTTCATCAAAGACGACAATTCATTGATAACCATCCATACGCTGGCCAACGTACGTAGGCCAACGCACCGAGAACAAAAGCCACGATCAGCCGAAGTGCAACCGAAGAAGAAAGCTGCAGCCAAAGATCAAAGCTTGGGACCAAAGCTCAAGGGCTTCCCAAGCGAGGCCTATTAGAAAATAGATCAAGATATAAGAATTAGTTCCTTTTGAGACTTTCAACATAAAAGTCAGGGATAACTCAACAAATCCCCTTTGTAATAATTATAAGTTTAGATTAAATAAAATATCCTTTTTAAAAATCTAAACTGCTACATTGGAAACTTAATTCACGCAGCCGGTAGGATTCTTAAGTAACTAACGCGATAAATATTCAGGTAGTGATTCGCTAAGGATAATCTATACGACTAGATTATCCGGAATCAATGTAATCCCGGGATAGTGTTAGCAAGATAGAATCCGCATAAGAATCGATGTGCATCGTAGCACAAGTTTTACAAATAGCAAACACCATGATCGACAATTAAAAAAAAGTGAGTTTACGCAAAATACTAAGAAGATAAGTGCATCGAAACCAAACACCGAGATCACAAAAAATATTAAAAGTGAAACCCATCCAAAAGAACAACTAAAGAATTGCAAAATGGCATTACCCCCACCTATCCTGAGTGAAATTCATTTGAACCAACCACTGTTGTCGATACGACAGGTGCCAGCTTATGATGGATCAGGTGAACAACTGAGTTCCTTCATCAAGCGGATAGAATATATCCAGGAGCTGTATCCAACCGGAGAAGCCCGACAGCAACGGATATTGTTCGGGGCAATAGAAGTCCAACTAGCGGGAGACGCGCCAAGGACGTCACAAATGGTGCAGCCTAATACATGGATCGAGTTGAAGACAGCTTTAATCAACGAGTATAAAAAACATACGCCATATGAAGAACTGCTAAGACGACTCTACTACACCAGCTACAACGGAAGCCTACTTAAGTTCATAGAAGAGTTAGAGACTAAATCGTTAATTATAAGCAATAAATTAATTCTGGACTAAGATTCATCTAATTGATTAATATATGCCATTGCATTAAAGAATACAGTAAAAGAGGTAATCTCCCGAAAACTACCGGATAGATTATTTATGACACTATCGAGAAAGGACATTACAACAATATTAAACTTTAAAAAGGGAGCTCAAGAAGAAGGGCTGTATGAAAATAAAACAGAAGAAAAGAATGAAGGTAAAGATAAGCAACAGTAATCAAATCGTAGGAATACTGGAAACTATTACCCAAATTATACATGCAATAATAGTCAGCAACCATCGCAGAATTCGCATGATCAAACAAATTCATTTCGAAATAATAATAGTACTCAAGAACTTCGCCAAGAGTTCAGAAATTCATTGCAACATGGGCAATCCCAAAATCCTATGAACTATCATAGCCAGAATAACCAAGCTAGTAGCAATAGGCCGAACCAACCTACTTAGAGCGTTAGGGAAGGCCAAAGTGATCAGATGAAAATGGATGTAAATTTGTATCAGATAGCCTCGGAAGAAACCAAGGGGGATCCTATATAAAAATTACTTTAAATAATAAAACATTCAAATGTATCGTGGATGCGGAATCTTCCATTAACATCATGAAACAAAATTTCTCGAATACCAAGATAAATAAAGAAAACGTAAAAGTCCACGCGATCAATAGACCTGTTAACCTAACAAAAAGTATAATAAGACCACCTAATAAAGACTGAACATCCGAGCAAAAGTTTTACATATATAACTTTTCTGACAATTACGGTTAACTGCTAGGCCGAGAATATCTGGTGGCCAGTCAAGCAGTAATTAGTTACAGAGATAATACTGTAAGGGTAAGAGGAAGAACATTCCCAATCGTTTCAGGCCGAGAAGTTATTAAAGCAGGTGAAACAACACCTGCATGCGACGATGTATCGTCGAAGAAGGATATGATCACCTCTGAATATCCTGACCCATCCTTAGAGATGGAACTATTGTTCACTTCACTTCCGCACTAGATAATGAACTAAGGGAAAGTAACGAATTAAAGTTGAAACATTAAAACAGCGAAGAAAAAGCTGAAAAAGGTATTATATGAGTATAACGACTTGCAGTACAGATAAGGTGACAATTTGACTTTCACGAGTACCGTCAAGCATACCATACATACTGTTTGTAGGGGGCG
>JAWNKY010002442.1:0-19478 GCA_035041765.1 Drosophila algonquin | reverse complement strand
TATCAATAGAAATGTGAATAAAAGTTTAAAAAAATATTTGTTATTCATTTTTATTTTTGAAAATTTCCAACATTTCTTTGTGGAAGCTTTGGCTCTCAGTTGCCAACTTCTCGAGGATCTCCAGCTTCCTCTCCTCAATTTCTACAATTTCTCCCCGGTGGTCATTTTCCGGCGCTTGGCTTGAAAGCAAAATGGCTCTTCCGCGGTGGTCTCGCTCAGCGAAGTGCTATTTAGCTCAGACAGAGCTACGCATTTGCCATCGCCTTCGCTATCGTCTTCGCCCTCGCCACCGAATACCTCTTCAAATCTGGTGAAGTCTGCAAAGAAATGTACATATTTAACAAAATAATTTAAATTATTCACAATCAGTACATCACCTGTGCTGTCCACATATTTGATTCCTACCGCCAGGTCTTTAGCGGAGTGCAAAATGGGCTGCCTCCTGACGGTCCCACCTTAACTAGTTCAGTTCTAAAAAGTTATGAGAAATAAATGAAACTATAATTAAATGTACAATCGTTACTTACTTATACTTTTTTCGCATGTTTTCCATTTTATTTTTGATTTTGCCATGCGAGGGACCGAAATCTTTCATTTTTTCAGGAAGCTCCTTATAAATATGTGAATTTTTGAGTACGCCTCGCTGATCCCGTCGTTGTTCTCATGCCACAGCTCAAGCAGCACCTCCAAGGCCTCAGGTGACCAAACGAATTTAGTTTCTAGTAATAAAATTGGATATTAAGTCATTTTAATAAATATTTGTTTGTTTACCTTTTTTCCCCATTTTCACATACGTTTTTTGTTGTTTTTCTAGTGGTGATAATTACACGATGGGCAGATCAGGGTTAAAATATTCGAAAAATCGGACAAACTCATCTAAACAGAACCAAAACTTAACTTTTTTGCCACCTCTAGGTCCCCTATGCTTCCCCATGTAAACGAAACTCGAGTTTTGCCCGAAACTCAATAACTCAACCGTAGTGTAAATAGGCTATAATATACCCCTATACTCTTCGAGTACCGGGTATAAAAATGTAATTTGGTCAATATTATGTAACATTATTCAAGAGGACCAAACTGTCCTAGAAGAGGCTAGGTTTATTGTCATGAATGCGGAAAGGTGCTAAAACGGAAGCAAAAAAAGTGTATAGCTTGGAAAAAAAAAAAACAGTTTCAGAGAAGTGCAGTGAGTGGGTTGTTTAGGATTGTCGCTCTTTTTCCGCGGTAAACAGCACTGGATTTCCCAGCCTGGTGAAATTTGTTGTAAAAATTAGTGCTACATATGGAGCGAACGTCGATATTGACGACTTACTGCCTGACTCAACGACATTGAGTCGAAATGCGAATAAAGATGCAGAAGAGAAGCGGACGATAATCTCCAATGAAGTTAAAAATGCAGTGGATAATGGTGGATTATCGGCAACCATGGATATGTGGACGAATCAGTACGTCAACAGAAATTTTTTAGGTGTCACTCTCCATTACTTAAAAGATTTAAAAATTAAAGATATCATTTTGTGCTTGAAATCGATGGATTTCGAAAAATCGACGGGTGTAAACATTCTAAACAAAATGAAAACTATTTTTGCACAATTTGATGTGGACAACATAACCGATGTTAAATTCGTGACCGATAGGGGAGCCAATAAAAGCATTGAATAAAATAATTAGATTAAATTGTAGAAGCCATTTATTTTCAAACGTTTTAGAAAAATCATTTGACGAAGCATATGAGCTTCAAGAAATATAAAACGCATGCAAAAAAATCGTTAAATATTTCAAAAAAGCTAGTTTGCAGCATAGACTAAACACAACATTAAACGAGGGGGAACGTTGTGAGCCGCGGCAAAGGCCGCGGCTCTACCTATACCCGGTACCCAGTCAGTATACATACATACATATATAGCTTGCGGCAAAAGGGACAAATTAAAAAAATAATATTTCAAAAAAATGAAGTCAAATCATTTTTGGAATATTATACATGTTTTCAATTTTGTTTGCATATGCTTTTTACATCTGCTTCTAAATTTCTACATGACAGGAAAGGGGCGTGGCAAAATTTTGAAATACACTTGTGCTGGTTGGATATCACAGGAGCTTGGATAGAAAGTTTGGCTGCTCTAGCTTTTATAGTCTCTGAGAACTAGGCGTCAAGAAATAGGAATGGGCAAAGCAGATGGGGTCGCGTGTGAGAGAGAGAGAGAGGGAACGATGACTTTCGAAATGGTTTTCTTCATTGTAGCTATAATAATGATCCGATCTGATCCAGATTCAACACTCTGATAGAAATGATCATTCGGTATAATTCTGCGTTCTTAGTTTTCTCGTATCTTCAACATTGTACACGCCACTTTCGTCCTTTGTGAGGCGGAAGGGAAGGGGGCGGGGCGAGATTTTGAAATACACCTTGAGTAGTGTGATCACAGAGGAGACTGGATACAAAACTTGGTTGCCCTAGCTTTAATAGTCTATGAGCTTTAATAGTCTTCCTATGGGCGTTACACACGAACCGTTATCCGCATCAAAATCTAATATACCCTGTGGATACGCTTCCTTCTGAGCTACACGAACCGTTATCCCCACAAATCTAGTCATGCCCTACTCGATGAAATTCCAATTATACAATGCTTAATTCTATAGTGGATAACTGGAGAACAGTTACTCAAATATTAAGTGAGACTGAGGGGAGTCAAAAACTCATAATCGTGAATATATAAACTTTAAACAAAAATTTTAATAATTCTTCAAAATTTTGAGAGAATTTTTGAAGAATTGCAAATGCGTAGCTCTCCTTCGTAATGCTTTTTATTGCCCTCGATTGCCAAAATAAGGAAACTATGCGAACCGAATTCTGAAGACATTTCGTCGATTTCGGTTCTTAAAGAAAGAGTTTTAATTAACATAAACACGATTTGGAAAAAAAAATGTAGGTATTTGGCACAAAGCAGCTTTGTTCTTATATCCACCTGCAGCAATCATGGAACATGGGGATATTTTAGAAATAAAAAACTTCTTGTGTTGGAAAAATGGAAAATAGTTGCTATTCGAATGAAAGAATGTTCAAAGAAACAGTTTTTCAAGTAATAAATTAAGTCCAGCAAGCCCAAGTTTTCAATTGGCAACTAAATCTAACAGCCAAACGTTTGTTCCAAAAACAAAATTTTTCTTATCTCAACTGTGTGCTCATTCAAACAACAATTATAAATCACCCATAGAGGAAATAGAAAGTTATTGTAATGAGAGAGTATATTTAAGCGAGGACTTCGAACCCATTGGTGGTGGAAAGCCAAAGAAAATTTTTATCCTCCTTTATCAAAATTAGCATTGGAACTCCATGCCATACCATTGTGATGTTCCTCGGCCGGGGTGTGCTCGTCGTGCCGGGTTCACAGAAATTTGGTTGATTTCTGGATGTGTTAGCTATAATAAATGTTCTCGGCGTAGGGTTAAGAAGTATATAAAAGTTATCTTTATTGTTCTTAATTGTACACAGGAAGGTTGAATGGGTGGTAGTGGGCCTCCGGTAGGGGTCTTCCTTCTAGTTTGGCTACTCGGCCGCACGTGGCTGTTTGCTGCGTGCAGGTCGTGGTTGGTCGTCGGTCCCATGCACATTGGGCCAGCGACCCCGATTTTCGACGTAAATTCAAAAATGTTGAAAATAAAACTTAATTTCGTTATACAATTTAAATAGCATATACTTTAATTAAACAAAAGCCAAAAGAAATTTTCTATTTAAGACACCCCTGGCATTTATGCAACATTTCAAAGTCAGCTGTTTGATCAGATGCAAACGATTGTAAAAAACGCGGGAAACTGTTTGTTTACTTTGAAAGCTTATCAATTTAAAGCGAAATAACAAATTTGAAATCCAAGAAATGGAAAAGAAAGTCCATGGTATGTAGAATCAATATAATAACGAGAGGGAACGTTGTGAGCCGCGGCAAAGGCCGCGGCTCTACCTTATACCCGGTACTCAGTCAGTATATATACATACATATATGAGTCTACGATTTATGAAATTTATTATATGTTCTCAAAAGGGACGAAAATAATATTTAAATTAAAAAAATGAATTTTTTGGAATTTTTATACATGTTTCCATTTTTGTTTACATATGCTTTGTATATCTGCGCCTACATTTCTACATGACATGTATAACTACATATTTGAGACGTACAAGTGTTTAGGACAGAGAGAGAGAGAGGGAGGGGGCATGAGTCAGCGCTTGGCAGGCGTTGCGTAGCCACTGAAATTTAATTTGTTTCTTCTGGCCATAATATTGATCCGATCTGATCCAGGTTCGGTAATCTGGTAGATATGGTAATTTTTCATGATTCTGCGTTTTTGGTTTTCATTTATCTTTAAAATTGTGGATTCCACAGATTTTCGTCTTTTGTGGGGGCGGAAGGGGGCGTGGCAAAATTTTAAAACAAACTTGTGCTGGTTCGGTATCACAGGAGCTTGGATAGAAAGTTTGGTTGCTCTAGCTCTTATAGTCTCTGAGAACTAGGCGCTCATTTATACGAATAGGCAAAGCAGATGGGGTCGCGTGTGAGAGAGAGCGAGAGGGAATGATGACTTTCGAAATGGTTTTCTTCATTGTAGCTATAATAATGATCCGATCTGATCCAGATTCATTACTCTGATAGAAATGTGCATTCTCTATGACTCTGCGTTTTTAGTTTTCTCGTATCTTCAACATTGTGTACGCCACAGACTTTCGTCTTTTGTGGGGGCGGAAAGGGGCGGGGCGAAATTTTGCAACACATTTGGAGTAGTGTGATCACACAGGAGACTGGATACAAAACTTGGTTGCTCTAGCTTTAATAGTCTTTGAGATATAGGCGCAAATGAAGACGGACAGACGGACAGACGGACAGACGGACGGACGGACGGACAGACAGACATGGCTATATCGACTCGGCTATTGATGCTGATCAAGAATATATATACTTTATGGGGTCGGAAACGCTTCCTTCTGGGCGTTACACACAACCGTTATCCCCACAAATCTAATATACCCCTATACTCTTCGAGTACCGGGTATAAAAATAATGTTGCTCTCTCTAATGTTGCCAAGTGAGAGAAGCTAAATCTAAATGTAGGCCTTCAGATATTACTGTAACCGAAACAGTTGCACAAGTCTCGTTGCAAAATTCAAATGCAAAGAGATATATTTGAGCACTTTGGATATATTTCAAATGTAACTCTTATTGCAAGCTATGGATTTGACGGAACAACAGGACAAAGCACATACAAGCAAAACTTTTCTGGTAGCGATCCAATGCTTCTCGACCAATCCCTCTTCGCGACAACAATGATTCCTCTAAAATTAATGGATGATACTGGAAATATATTGTGGTTAAATCGTATTCCTCAGTCTATTAGATTTTGTAGGCCCATCAAACTGGAATTTGTTAAAGAGACCAATGACCATATTCTCAAAGAAAAATCAAATTTAGACGATCAAATAAAAGATTTGTCTTCATATGTCTGTACTGTTGTAAATGGAAGAATCAACACAGTTAAATATAATCTGCATATGACACTTTTAGACGGAAAATTGTGAACATTTTGACTGAAACTAAATCTTGCCAATTGTGTCCCATCTGTGGAGCAAGCCCAAAAGATTTCATGGTAAGTGGAAACATGGATTCACCAAAATTTAAGGCAAGACGTGGAACATTACAATATGGAATGAGCCCACTTCATGCTTGGATAAAATGTCTTGAAGTTATTTTCAATAAATTCAATGGCAACTTCATTTGCGAGAAACGATTTTTGCTGACCGATATGTTGAAAGGTGCAAATGACATTGAATTAAATGATAAAACTAAAGAATTTTTTTTTTAAATGCGTTTAAAATTTCGAATTAAATTAAATCCTAAAAATAATTCTATAGAGCCTTTATTGTTAAATATTTGAATTACGCTTAATTATAATTGTTATTTAATTTCTTGAAAAATATTCTTTAGCTATGAATTAAAATATTATAATTTGAATTATTTCGTTTTATTTACTAAACAAATTATTTTCTTTTCTGTCAGCTGAAAGAACGTATAACGCTTGCTATCTCTTTCTAACGATTTTCTCTCTGAGAGCCGAGAGAGCAAGGTGAAAAATTGAACGTCCTCACCACAACTGAGCAAGGCATACTAAACCATGGTGAAATTAGTACTAAATTGTACTAAACAAGGTAGGCTTATCCATGGTGAAATTAGTAAGAAGGTGGTGTATTCACCACACGTGCTCTCTTTCGGGGACGTTATTTTTGTCAGTCGTTTGTCAAAGAGAGGTAGTGTAGCGGACGATTTTTTTCATTTTCTTCTTCATTGTTTACAAAATGAAAAAAAATATTTGGTATATGTTAAGTACGTGAAAAACCTCTCCAAAATTCACGAAATTTTTTTCCTGGATAGACCCCGATTTATCATGAATTTAGGTAAAAAACGTCGTGGCGGTCGCTTTTAGTTTTTTTGTTTTTAATGTTTAAAATTTAGCGTTTTTCAGGCCAAAAATGGCTTGCGCCGGTCACTTGCTGTGTTGTTGTTGATTTTTTGTGTGGTTTTTGCTGGTTTTGCTAGTGTTTTTGTTGTTTTTATTGATAATTGTTATTAAGTTAGTTGTTTTTTGTTGTTATAATCATAAATTTTGAGGAAAACTAACAATGAATAACAAAGCAATTGTAATATTTGTTCAGTTTGTTTTTATTGAAATTACGAAACTAGCTGTAAAATAGCTAAATTGGTTGTCCACGTGCCTAACATTTACCGAATATTCTATTATTTGCACGGCATTTATTTAACAAATTATGTGTTATTGTGCCATATGTATGTGCATGTTATTTTATATATCGCTGATTTCTTATTAGATTTAAACATGTCCACAAAATATTGCACGCTATGCCGCTCAAAAACTTTGGAAGGGAATTTTAAAGTACCACGAGATGAAAGTAGAAGGGCGCTGTGGTCAACTAGCACAGGCGTTGAGTTAACGAGTTCCAGTACAATTTGTAGGAAACATTTTAAGGACTCAGATTTTGTTTTCCATTCGTCCGAAAATGCAACAAAACGGCGACGACTGATGCCAACTGCATTACCGCAGAAACTTAAAGAGAAGCAAGTGTTCTCAGAAGTTGTCATCTGCTTGTGGTGGCAATGTTTTTGATTTTAGCTCGCAAACCGAGTATGTTTACATTGCAGTTATCATTTTATGATTATAAATACGATTCATTTACAGACAAGAAGTTATTGATTCTGGGCTTGCGTTAGAAAATTTGCGTTTACAAAAGAAAGTGGCTGACTTGCAAAGGGAAAATGCTAATCTCCTTGAACAACTCGGAAAAATGCAGACGCTCACAGATACCCTTAATACAATTTTCTCAAAATCGCAAATAAGAAAACTACAGAACGGCGGAAAAAGAGTCCAATGGGATCGAGATGACATATCAAATGCAATTTGTCTCCATGCTGCAAGTCCTCGGGCGTACCGCCATTTGTTCACAAGGGGATTTTCACTTCCATGCTTATCCACTTTGGCCAAATGGTTGAACTCGGTGGACATACAGCCAGGAATTTTAGATTTTGTCATTTCCTTAATGGAAAATGCCGTAGACATGGACGAGGAGGACAAAATATGTATAATGTATTTCGACGAGATGAAAGTTTCGTCAAATTACGTGTACGATCACTCTCTGGAAGCAATACAGAAGCCACGGGACTACGTTCAAGTCGCAATGGCACAAGGATTGCGCAAGTCTTGGAAGCAGCCGATATATTTCGATTTTGATAAGCCAATGACTGTCTCTACATTGTGCATGCTCATTGAAAAGCTGTACATGGTAGGGTATCATGTCGTTGGAATAGTTAACGATATGGGTCCCGGGAATCATAAATTGTGGAGTAATCTGCAAGTCTCGCCTGGTAGGAATCTAAAGGTTAAGCTATATTTTACATCCCTGGTTAATTTGTAATCCGTTTTTACAATAGAGAAAACCTGGTTTGAGCACCCATCTGACCCTGCTAAGAAAGTTTTTGTGTTCGCAGACGTACCCCACCTTGTGAAGTTGATTAGAAATCACTTCCTTGATTCAGGGCTTGTGGTTGATGGAAAAGTTTTAACTCAGCAAACTGTAAGGCAAGCTATGATACACGCTTCCTCATCGGACCTTTCAATAACATGGAAGATAACTGATGAGCACCTCAACGTGCGCTCTTCAGGCAGACAAAGAGTCAAGTTGGCAACTCAGCTTTTTTCAAGAACAACAGCCAGTTCAATAAAGCGCTGCTATTCATTGGGCTTGGATATATACAACGCATCTGAAACGGCAAGCTTCATTCAATAGGTCAACGATTGGCTTGACGTTTTTAACGTAAAGCTGCCCACCAGTAATTCCATTCCGACGAAACAGCCCTTCGGAACAAATCTAGAGGCTCAGCGACAGATCCTAAGTAAGATGTCAGAAACTATGTCTCAAATAATAATACCAAGTGGAAAGAAGAGTTTGCCCTTTCAAAAAGGTATTCTTATGAGTAATAAATCATTAGATGAATTGTTTGAGTACGTAGCGGAGAAGTACGGTATGAGGTACCTTATAACTAGCCGGATATCTCAAGATCAGCTAGAGCACTTTTTTGGAGCAATGCGAGCCAAAGGTGGTTTGCATGACCACCCAACTCCACTCGAGTTCAAATTTAGGTTGCGCAAGTAACTGATAGGTAACAACTTTCTTGTTAGTAGTAATTGATTACATGTCTAGCAGAAATAACAATAAATGCTTTTTGTAGTAGATTTACAGAATGTATGTTTGTGACGCCCACGTGATTGTTCAGCATTTCGTTCATTGTTTGTCAATTTTTTAAAACTGAATATTAATATTATTGCATCATAAATTCCTTTAATATAGCGAGAAATACAGAAATTTTGAGTGTGAAGACAAATGTTGAGGCTGACCCAGTGCCATGGCTGGAAATTAATATTTCCCCATTGGAGTCGTCCAGTTGCTTAAGTGTTCCTGATGACTTAGCCATGTCAGAGAAAGCAGAAGAAATGGAAGCCGATATACACAGCCAACTTACCGATGACTCCATAGAGTACATCTCAGGTTACCTAATTCGGCGATTGTCATTGGACTACAATGATAAAGAAAATTCAGCATTTACATATGTTGATATGGTGTCAGCGGGTGGGCTGAAGAAGCCATCAACAGAATTTGTTGGCAAAATAAAATGTCTTGAAGATATTTTCAATAAATTCAATGGCAACTTCATTTGCGAGAAACGATTTTTGCTGACCGACATGTTAAAAAGTGCAAAGGACATTGAATTAAATGAAAAAACTAAAGAATTTTTTTTTAAATGCGTATTAAATTTCGCATTAAAAATTTAAACCAAAAATTAAAAATCCAAAAGCAAAAGCAAAGACTGATTGAGCAAAAAAAAAGGCTAAAAATATTACTATAGAGCCTTTATTGTTAATTATTTGAATTACGCTTAATTATAATTGTTATTTAATTTCTTGAAAAATATTCTTTAACTATGAATTAAAATATTATAATTTGCTTTGAATTATTTCGTTTTATTTATTAACGGAATTATTTTCATTTCCGTCAGCTGAAAAACGAAGAGTGCAGAACGTATAACGCTTGCTATCTCTTTCTAACGATTTTCTCTCTGAGAGCCGTGAGAGCGAGGTGAAAAATTTAACGTCCTCACCACAGCTGAGTACATCACCTTATTAGTAATTTCACCATGGGCTTATCGGCTTGCTCGCTCTCTGTGTTTAACTACTAAAATTTCAGTCTGAGCGAAACATCTCCACGGACGATTTTTTTGGGTTCTCTCAGACTTTTTTGCGTGTACAATGGCGTACAATGGACAAGGAGAACAGTTCCTTTACCTATGTCCACCAAGTTTCGGCAGGACATTTAAGAAAGCCATCAGCTAAATTTAAAGAAAAAATATTAAATTTAGAGCAAGTTTTCCTGCAAAATTATGACAACATTTCCTTAAAAAATAATATTATAAATTTATTAGTAAATAAGTGCCACAATATTTCTTTACAAAAAAAAAAAATAATTTTTTTTTTAACAAGAATTTTTTTAGAATTAAGTACTTAAATAAAAAAATTAAGCTTCAAAAGCATAAACAAAAAATAATGGGCAACAAAAAATTGTTAAAAATTCTATTATAAAAGAAAACGAGGGGGAACGTTGTGAGCCGCGGCTCTACCTTATACCCGGTACTCAGTCAGTATATACATATGTACATACCAGAGATCTGCAAAATTCACATATTTCTTGATTTACTCATACGGTAAAATTCTCACTCAATTCCACTCAATGAACGAAAGTCGGCGTTGAATGAAAATCAGCTCATGCTGATGAGCATATGAATTGTGTATATGCACAGCCTTCGGTGCACATTTCGGCTTGGCCGAATAATCGTGCCGTTCGGCTCAACCGATCAAACATTCATATGTACACGAACGCAGTGTTGATTTAAGTTCACTCTAATGCGCTCATATTTTTTCTCTCACTGAGTTTATTCATGCTCAATCATCAAACCGATTATTTGGGCGTGTTCGGCTTAGCGCCGGCCCACGGCAGCATAAAGAGAGCATCTCTCTTAATTATTTGTTGCTTGCTGTCGCCCTGCACTCTTTATCGCTACATCGCCCTTTCTTCGTCGTTCGTCGTCCAACAAGAGCTGCGTGGGAGGCACATCTTCGGAGCAGCTTTACTCAAAATTTGATCATCGTCGTGCACAAACGTGATACCGCCAACATTTCGTCTCGCATTGTTCTTTCGCTAAGAAACCAAATTGAACAAAAACACATACACAATATACACACATACATTGAATCCAAACCCCTTTTGTTTTAATTAAATTTCGCATATACGCTGCTGAAGAAGCTCAGTAGCTCAACAGGGCGTATGTTCATTCGGCTCAGCATTGATTGAGTTGAGTAAAGAATAAAATCAAAAGGCAATGAATCAACGCGTATTAGTTTGTTCATGGGCGAAGTCAAAGAAATCAGAATACTTAATTTCACAACAGATTATATATTTTCATATTGAATGGCAATGGCTATAAGAAAATTAACAAATTAATAAAATAAAATAAAAAAATAATTTCACACTTACATTTACATATACATACATACATATATACATAAGTATACATACGTAAGTTCAACATAAAAAATGAACACATTTTAACTACATAAGTGAATTCTAATTAATACTCAATAAATACTTATTTCTGTTGAACATTGTTATTATTATTATAATATGTTTTAAAGTAAGATATTAAAAAAGTAAGATTTTGGACCAAGACGATATGACAAAATTAAACTACATAATTGTACTCATTTCAACCAACAATCGCAAGCATTCTCAAAAACAAAAAGGAAACAGTAAAAACAAAAAAATAACGGTAATGTTAATCTAAACGAGCTGAGAGATTGAGTGGTTTCGGCAGCATGAGCTGATTTTTATTCACCGCTCATTTTCGTTCAGTGAGTGGAATTGAGTAAGAATTTGGGCGTATGAGTAAATCAAGAAAAAAAATCAATGCTGAGCCCAATGAACATACGCCCAAATGATCGGTTTGCTCATTGAGCATGAATAAACTCAGTGAGAGAAAAAATATGAGCGCATTAGAGTGAATTTAAATCAACACTGAGTTCGTGTATATATGAATGTTTGATCGGTTGAGCCGAATGATACGATTATTCGGCTATTTTTTTGTATGATTTTTTTTGCAATCACGCCAAGCCGTTCTCTGGTATATACATACATATATGAGCTTGCGATTTATGCAATTTATTATATGTTCCCAAAGGGGACAAATTAAAAAAATGGGCAAAAAATAATATATCAAAAAATTAAGTACATTTTTGGAATATTATACATGTTTCCGATTTTGTTTGCATATGCTTTTTACATCTGCTTCTAAATTTCTACATGACATGTATAACTACATATTTGAGACGTACAAGTGTTTAGGATAGAGAGAAAGAGGGCATGAGTCAGCGCTTGGCAGGCGTTGCGTAGCCAAATTTAATTTGTTTCTTCTGGCCATAATATTGATCCGACCTGATCCATATTTGGCAATCTGGTAGATAAGGTAATTCCCCATGATTCTGCGTTTTTGGTTTTCATTTATCTTCAAAATTGTGGATTCCACAGATTTTCGTCTTTTGTGGGGGCGGAAAGGGGCGTGGCAAAATGTTAAAACAAACTCGTGCTGGTTTGGTATCACAGGAGCTTGGATAGAAAGTTTGGTTGCTCTAGCTCTTATAGTCTCTGAGATCTAGGCGCTCATTTGGACAAATAGGCAAACCAGACAGGGTCGCGTGTGAGAGAGAGCGAGAGGGACTTTCGAAATGGTTTTCTTCATTGTGGCTATATTAATAATCCGATCTGATCCAGATTCAACACATTTTTTGTTATTGTTTTTTTTTTGTTATAAATAATAGAAATAGAAAATGAAAAATATAAAAAGGTGTTTTATTGAGCATATACCATTCGCCTAGCCTAGCCGTGGTCTAGTCCACTTGGGCCAGCCCCTGGACTGGTCTCATCAGTTTAGTCAAGGACTAGACAACGTTGATGCAATGCCTGCCGGCACATCAACCCCAATGATATGCAATGCAATGGTATAGGATTCTACATGGAGTCGGGCTAGTCTGCGGGTCAGTGCTGGACCGGCCGGGCTAGTCAGATAGCTGGGCGTGGGCTAGTCAGATAGCTGGGCGTGAGCTACTCCTCAGAACTGCTGGTTTTGTACAAAACGTCGCTCCCTACAAAAGCCACAAGAATGATGCCTGTTCACTACACCCCAAATCCGAACATTATAGGCATAAATAAATTCCTAGCTAACAAAATAGCCCACCAAATCAAACTGAACATACAATGCTGCAACAGATGGTACCAACAACTAAACACTAATTTAACACACACAGCACACTACCTAAAAAATCAAAAACAATTAAATCTAACACGCATCGACCAAATAAAAAGTATAAGACTTACACAACAGCATTACATTAATCCTGGCAACACCTAACCATGCCCCAACTATCAAACAACAACAAACCTCCGTATAAAGCACGTATTAACAACCTGCCCAGCAATATGGCACATTAAAAAAAAGTCATCAAAAAAAGCTGCCCCATACGGACCCTCTCAAACCCAACACCCGAAAACAACATCAAAATAATAAAATTTCTCAAATTAACCAACACATACAATCACATTTAAAGTTAAAAACCCAGTAACCCAGTGGACCAAAAAAAGATAGTAAAACGGAACTATTATAAAATGTTCGTAAACGGACTAAGAAATGATACAAATCCGCAAGCGATGAGTGAAGTCTCGCAAAATGTTCGCTGACGGACTCAGAAAAGGGAATTTAGCGGACAAAAAACACGTGACGACCAAAGTCTCGCAAAAGAATCGCAAACGGACTGAAAAACGTACACGATGTGCAAGAATCAGCGGATCTCGTAATAGAACATGAACTAACATGTCAAAAAGCGCCCGGCGCGACGGCGACGTTTTTTTGTGTCGCATTACCTTTTAATACCCGGTACTCGAAGAGTATAGGGGTATATTAGATTTGTGGGGATAACGGTTGTGTGTAACGCACAGAAGGAAGCGTTTCCGACCCCATAAAGTATATATATTCTTGATCAGCATCAATAGCCGCGTCGATATAGCCATGTCTGTCTGTCTGTCTGTCCGTCCGTCCGTCCGTCCGTCCGTCCGTCCGTCTGTACGTCCGTCTGTCCGTCCGTCTGTCCGTCCGTCCGTCCGTCTGTCTGTCCGTCCGTCCGTCTTCATTTGCGCCTATATCTCAGAGACTATTAAAGCTAGAGCAACCAAGTTTTGTATCCAGTCTCCTGTGTGATCACACTACTCCAAATGTTTTTCAAAATTTCGCCCCGCCCCTTTCCGCCCACACAAAGGACGAAAGTCTGTGGCGTACACAATGTTGAAGATACGAGAAAACTAAAAACGCAGAGTCATAGAGAATGCCCATTTCTATCAGAGTGTTGAATCTGGATCAGATCGGATCATTATTATAGCTACAATGAAGAAAACCATTTCGAAAGTCATCATTCCCTCTCGCTCTCTCTCACACGCGACCCCATCTGCTTTGCCTATTCGTATAAATGAGCGCCTAGTTCTCAGAGACTATCAGAGCTAGAGCAACCAAACTTTCTATCCAAGCTTCTGCGATACCGAACCAGCACAAGTTTGTTTTAAAATTTTGCCACGCCCCCTTCCGCCCCCACAAAAGACGAAAATCTGTGGAATCCACAATTTTTAAAATAAATGAAAACCAAAAACGCAGAATCATGAAAAATTACCATATCTATCAGATTACCGAAGATCAAGATCAGATCGGATCAATATTATGGCCAGAAGAAACAAATTAAATTTCAGTGGCTACGCAACGCCTGCCAAGCGCTGACTCATGCCCCCTCCCTCTCTCTCCTAAACACTTGTACGTCTCAAATATGTAGTTATACATGTCATGTAGAAATGTAGGCGCAGATATACAAAGCATATGCAAACAAAAATGGAAACATGTATAAAAATTCCAAAAAATGCATTTTTTTGATTTAAATATTATTTTCGTCCCTTTTGAGAACATATAATAAATTTCATAAATCGTAGGCTCATATATGTATGTATATATATACTGACTGAGTACCGGTTATAAGGTAGAGCCGCGGCCTTTGCCGCGGCCCACAACGTTCCCTCTCGTTGGTTTGTACGTTCGTTTGTGATTAAAAGCGCAGCGGAAGGACGTGTCTCAGTGAATTGAAGTAAAATAATTGTGACAAGTGGCGTTTAAAACAAAAAGTCGGTAGGTAAATAATATTATATTGCCAAGTTTATTATTAAAACCCAAAAAAACAGCAATTTACACACGCTGTGTACATATTTTTTTTCTAGCCCTCTTCTTACTCTCCGCGCCTCTTGTGTGGACGAAAAGAACGATTTTCGCTGGAATTGACTATGCGTACCCGTTTTTTTATATAAAGGAGAGTATTAATAATAATAGAAGAAACCATTTAAACGTAAAAGCACGGGATATATATGTATGCGAAGCGATGCATATAAATAACAGTACTGCCAATATTAATATTATTGAAGAACATGTAGCAGACTTAAGTTTTCCAAAGCCTTTCAGTGATTTTTCTAATCGTTCAAATGTTATAGCTGAGAATTCCGAAACAACAAATTTAAGTGTGCGCCTAGGGCAATGGATGTCCGAAAACAATATTAGCAAAAGACCAGCTAATGATTTGCTCCAACTTTTGTCCGAAAAAAATCTAGGGTTGCCACGTGATGTCCGAACTTTAAAATGCACGCCACGGTCGGTTGTTAAAAGGAGTGTCGCTCCAGGAAGCTATGTGCACTACGGCGTAAAATTAAATCAGATAACTTAAGCCTAAATATTAATATAGACGGACTTCCACTATTTAAGAGTTCACTCAATTAGAATTGATTGATGGCATAATATTTCAAGGTAGCAAGTTTCGTATTAGCATTAGATCTATAGTTTGCGGTGCACCAGCAACGTGCATACATTTTGGGGTTAGACATCACTTCTGATTTTTTTCGTGCAACAAATGCACTCAAAAGGGAAAAAGTTTTCAAAGAAGAATAGTTTTTAAAATGTCAGAGAACCTCCCCGAACAGATGATAGTTTGAGAAATCGCTTACAGCCAGAGCATTACAACTTACAGGAGAAATTAGTTTTAGAAAACTTGCCAATTGATATGTCAAAAAGTTTCCCTTTGATTATATGCATGTAGTTTGCCTTGGCATTATGAAAACATTACTCATCGCTTTAGTAAGGGTTAAAGGTCACCATACAATTAGCTTAATTAGTTCCAAATTGATATCGTTTCGAAAGTTTATACCTAGGGAATTTAATAGAAAGCCGAGATCTCTTACTGATCTTGAAAGATTTAAGGCGACAGAATTCCGAACATTTTTGTTGTATACTGGACCCATTGTTTTGAAAAACTCTCTAGACACAGCCCGTTACCATCACTTTTTATTACTCAGCCTAGGAGTCCGACTTCTTCTTCATAAAGAAAATTGTATCACCAAAAATGCTCTTTCCTCCAGTTTACTTAATGATTTTGTTAGACAACTTCGCTCATTATATATATTTTCTATGCTTACATTCAATTTGCATTGCCTAACACATTGCCTAAGCGAACAGTCCCTTACCTTTGGCTCTTTAGAGACAATAAGCTCGTTTCCGTTTGAAAATTTTCTAGGACAGTTAAAAAATATTGTAAAAAATTCAGATTTTGTAATAGAGCAATTATATAATCGTATTGTAGAGCGTAGTGTTTTAAACGTTGTTTCTAAAAAAAGAACATTAGATTTGAAAAACGTCAAGAATAGAATATCCTACAATGATTAATTTTTTGATTTGAAAGAATCAAATAGATTTTACTTTATTAAAGATAGGACTTCATACAAACCATATAAAATTTGTGATATTAAAACTAATACTTTGCATTTCCGATTAGTTGTTGATCTCGAACCCGTTTTTATATTCTCAATAGACTCAACAACACTTGCCGACATATTTTCTTCCAAGAATATTAATTGTGACTGTTATCTAGTACAGCATCAAATAGATAACATTTCAGGAAAAATCGTTCATATATTTGATACTGATGTGCACATTTACTTTCCATAAAATCACTAATTCCAGAAACACGATGAATAACTATAAGTATACCCAGCTATTTAATATAAATTCTGGAAATAATGCCGAAATAAGTCAGCATATTCCAGACAACCAGGAGTCGTGTAAGAAAATTTTTGTATACTAGCCAAATAAATATTTAACAATTATTTATAATTAGAGCTACCTTAGAAAAATAAAATAATAGAATAGATAAACTAGAAAATAATTTGGATAAAATAGAAAATAAGCTAGACCTAGTTTTAAAGAAAATGGATCGAAATACCGCGGAAATGGTGGCTATTCGCTCGGAAGTCGCCAACATAAAGGCTAAGGTTTGTGGAGAGATCCGAAAACAGAAAGAAGCGATGCATTTTGAACCATTATAATCAATCGACGATCTGGACCGGTTTGAACAAAGTTTACGGGAGGAGAAAGCCTTCAAAAATGTAGTAAGTATGAAACTCGTAAGTTAAGTTTGACTAATATATTCTATGATACATTATAATATTATATTCTGTACAGATCTCAGAGCTAATGTCTTAGATAGACTTCATACGGTTCGTGACTTCGCTCAATTCGGTCGGTTCGTGTCTCCACTAGTGTCGAGGAGCGCCGATGAGGAAGCCAGTTACCATGGAGGTAGAGGAGGCCAAAGTCAGCGACACCAGCGTATCTAGTGTAGGGTTAACTCGACGTCGAGCGTGCCTACCCGCAGGCCGGCCTAGGTCAGCTGCTGGTAGGAAGGGCGCGTAGAAGATCGGGCTCGGGATGGGGCCAAGCGGGTCGATCCCAGCGGAGAGATCGCCGCCACCGTCGCTGGATTACGTGGAGCTCATCTCGTCAACCTCTGCTGACGCCGCAGCCACCCCCGCTGCTGCTGCTGCTGCTGCCAAAGCCGCTGCTACCGCCGTCCCCACTGCACCTACAAGCCCAGCGACTGGCATTGTCGCGGCAGGGTACTCGGCCATCATCGCGGAAATGTCTTCCATAAGGATGGCTGTGAGCGAGGCAGTTTTAAGGGGTCAGATGCCAACGGAGGCCTCCATGGCTATACTCGCCGCTGCCAAAAGGTACGACGAGTTAGTTATGGCAATGGCTGGCAAAAAACTGCGCCTGGAGGAGAAGGCACGGATGCCGCCTCCACCGAGACCCTTCGCCGTTGCCCACACTGGTACCACTGCCGTCACCACCGCTGCGCATGCGGCAGCCTTTCCATGCTTGCCCGCACCAAGCACCTTCGCTGCCCCACCGATCGCCAAGCCACGCGACAACTGATCTGGTCTCATACAGAGCAAGAACCCGGAGGAGACGGGTAAGCAGATATGTAGTTGAGCGGGTCAAGAAGACTGTGGTGCCGAAACTCGGAGTAGGAGTGCACGAAGTTCGCGAGCTGAAGAGCCGAGGAGCAATTATTCTCACCCCCTCGGTTAGCGAGCTGAAGAAGGTATTGGCCAGCACGAGGTTCTCCAAAGCAGGCCTCGAAGTGAGGAAGACCCCGGAGTCCAAGCCAAGGTCGTGGTCTACGACGTGGACATGTCCATCACACCTGAAGAGTTCATGGAGGAGCTCTACTCAAAAAACCTTGAGGAGGTCATGACTGCCGCGGAATTTAAGTCGGTTCACCTGGGCAGCAAACTTTGGTCGGTCACCGACAGCACAATGAACGAAGCACACGTCTTTTATAGGCTCAGTCTTTTTTGGAGTCGCAGTCAACGTCGCAGTCGACGTCGCAGTCGTAGCCATTTTGTGCCTCGCTGCGCATTCGTCTTATGTATTTGCTGTCGTCGAGGAGAACCCCAGTGGACCAAAAGACGATAGTAAAACGGAACTATCATAAAATGTTCGTAAACGGACTTAGAAAAGAGCATTTTGCGGACAAAAAACTCGCGACGATGAAAGTCTCGCAAAAGTATCGCAAACGGACTTAAAAATGAGTGAAAACTGGACAAAAAGGGTAATAAATAAAAAGAAGCAAATTAGTAACGGGTAAAATAGCTAGCTTCGGTTTGAGTCTCGCAAAATGTTCGCTGACGGACTCAGAAAAGAGCATTTTGAGGACAAAAAACACGCGACGACCAAAGTCTCGCAAAAGTATTGCAAACGGACTTAAAAACGGACATAATGTGCAAGAAAGAGCGGATCTCGAAATGAACATGAACGAACATGTCAACAAGCGTCCCGCCGCGACGCCGACGTTTTTTTGTGTTGCACTGCCGTTTTCGTTTGTTCGTTCTTTTGTGATTGAAAACCGCAGCGGACGGACGTGCCTAAGTGAATATTGCAAAATAATTGGTTTTAGTGGCGTTTAATACATAAAATCGGTAAGTAAATAATATTATATTGCCAAGTTTAGTGGAGGGCACAAAATATGAGCTTAGGAGTAATATTAAAACCGAAAAAAATAACAACTTACACACGCTGAGTACATATTTTTTTTCTAGCCCTCTTCTTACTCTCCGCGCCTCTTGTGTGGACGAAAAAAACGATTTTCGCTGGAATTGAGCGCTGGCTTTGCGCTCAGAAGTCGCCAACATAAAGGCCAAGGTTTGTGGAGAGATCCGCAAACCGAAAGAAGTGATGCCGATGGAACCGATGAAAACAATTGACGATCTGGACCGGTTCGAGCAAAGTTTGCAGGAGGACAGAGTATTCAAAAGGCAGATTTCGATAGGGTGACACAAAAGTTCTTCCAGTACACCCAAGATCGGGTCCAAAAAAACCAAAAAAAAATTAAACTTAGGTTGGTGA
>JAWNKY010002440.1:0-123601 GCA_035041765.1 Drosophila algonquin | reverse complement strand
GTTTTGGACTCTTGAACCGGCTAACTCTACATCGTTAATCTCGCTTTCGCTATCCTATCCGCACAACTTTCGCTATTGACAAAAAAACTGTATCAAACGAAAATCTCGTGTTTAATCTATCGCAAACTACGATGCCGAAAAAGCTTGGCAGTTCAATAATGTGGAATCCACAATTTGTAAGATAAAAGAAAAGTAAAAACGCATAATCATAAAATAAACCGTATCTAGCCAGAAGGAAGCAATGAAATTTCAGTCGCTATGCAACGCCTGCCAAACGCTTACTCATTCCCTCTCTTTCTCGCAAACACTTTCACGTCTCGTATGCGTAGTTCTACATGTACATGTAGATATGTAGAAGCTGATGTAAAAATGTTATGTAAACAAAAATGGAAAAAAATTACTTTTTATATATAAAAATCTAGCATAGGGTCGACCTAATTTTTGGAAATTTTCCATTTGGGCCAAAATTTAATTCGTCCCTTTTGCGAACATATAATAAATTATATAAATCATAAGATCACATATATTCTGACTTTTCACCGGGTATAAAGTAGAGCCGTGGCCTTTGCTGCGGCTCACAACGTTCCCTCTCGTTTTTCCTGAGTTTTTAAATTCAAAATTTCGTAAAATAATCTGCAAAACATTTTCAGTTACCAGACGGCAAGCTGAAGCTACAAAGCGTTTGGGACTGAATTATAGCTTTATTTGTCAGCTTTTCAGAATTGAAAAGACCAATACAACCAGATGTAAGATATTTAAGTTTTGTGAAAATAGAAGCACTACCTCTGAAAAAAACATGAAAAACACTGTAACGAACCGTTTTTCGTCCGTCTGATTCAGCGGGGCTGGCTCAGTGGCCGGTGGATTGATGCAACGAATTTATTTGTTGCCCCGGCGACTAGCAAGTAATGCACTTGGGTGGGTTTTGACTGATTAGCGGTTCTTTATTGGTATCTTAAATTTATCTTACGGCTATGGTATTTTCTAAATAAAATTGTTCGTGAAGCCTCTCACCGCAGTGCAGCTGCCTCCGTGTGCTGTGCGGCGCAATTCCCGACTCGACCGTTATTGAGGTTGACCTCAGGTGTAGCTCCATTGGGCTACGGCTGTAGGGGTTCTGACTTGGCTACCGCCTCGTCCGCCACTCACACAGCTCCGCACGCAATGGGTTCACCTTTCCACTGGTCTCACTTTTACGCGGTGAGTCTGTGTCGACGCTGTAAGTCGTTGCTCCTCTTGGTTCACTGTCACTGGTTAACACTCTCTTGTACCGTTATCGCTTGGTGACGCTTTTGGCTCCCGCACTTGACTGTCCTTCCCACTACCGCGGACCTCCTCTTATAGGCTCCCTGTGGACCAGCGTCCGCGTCGTTGCCCATCTGCAACGGTTCCTTTCCCTTGGTATTTTTCCATCGGCCACTTCGACTTCCCATGCCTTCCGTATCGGAATCGGCCTACATGGCATACATGTCATACATGGCCTACATGGCATCCATGGCCTACATGGGATCTACATGGGCTACATGCGGTCACGTCGCCGTTCCCGTTCTCTTGGAGAGAGGCCCGCTCCATCCTCTCGCGCAGCAGGATCGCCTCGAGCTCTGCGCAGGCCATTTCACCTCATCCCCTACTAGTGTCTTGTGAGGAATATCGATTATGACATGTAAAAAAGTTTCCAAATGTTACGTTCTGCTTTGTGCGGTCCTCCAGATGTGACAGAAGTGATAAGAAAACTCTTTCTCCCAGTCCGAAACCTGATTCCTCATGCACCAACGTATGGAATGAACTGATACAAATACATTGATGTAATATTTGCTTATTGAAATATATTGCAAGATGAACTAACTTCTTCTTTTTGAGGGCACCTTAATCACCTCACGCCGCCACAATGTATAAGGTAGGCTTTATTGAGACCTACAGGTAGGGGGTATAACGTAGACATCTTGTTTCTTCAACATAGAATGGGGTATAGCTAATTTCAATCCGTTTGTAAATCATCTGGTCATTCCTTTTCTCTATCCCCGACTTTATTTTTCTAACGCAGGTGTCGCGTGGCAGCAGTGAATCTACACCAATCTCCCTGAACTAGATAGACCGAAACGGTCCTACCGTGTTAGTTACAGTTAAAGTTCTTAAATAGAAGTAACAAAATTCTGAATGGATTTTATCTCTGGATAAAATTTTTTACATCGATATCAATCCAATCGTACCCAGCAGTCCCCCTCAACTTAGACAAAACGATAACTATGTTGACTTGCCTTGCCCAGTAATGCATATGAAAAGTTGTTTTTTCAAATGCTAGATTTTATTTATTTGTGTAAAATATAATTATACACAATTTGTTGTATCTTAGGAATACGATTTGCTTTTCAATTTTTTTATAAAATCCTTTGCCTGTTTATCGCCTTGTCGAAATTCCAGAGCACGCAGAGTTTCGGAATCTAAAACAAAATATTTTTTTTCAATTATGCATAAATACATGTTTTTAAGTAAAACTGTTACCTGTGTATTCTGGTCTAGACAAATTCATTATAATTTGTTCTCCTTTAGATTCCTTGAGATCTGTGAATGATACATAGCATTCCCCAATGTATTGACTTGACATGCCGAATAGATCCTTATCTTTTACGCTGAACAAAATCAAGCTATTTCCAGCGGTTATCTGCTGTTCATTCAAATTTCTAAAGAAAAAACAACAACAAAATCAATAAAAAGAATTTTTGCAGGTATTTGTACTTACATACAAAATTCCTGATCGTACAGTGGAAAACAATTTTTATGGTGAACATTAGTCTTTACTGGTGATATACCATTGAACAGACTTGTGGGCATAAAACTAGCTTTAGTAAATGAATCCACCAAGCCATTTGAATCCATTGGAAGCAAATTGCGCGCATTTAATATAGTAAGCTTAAATATGAAACAAAAATATTTTTTAATGTTTAATGTTATTATAGCTTTTTACTTACTAATAAACTTGCATCTGTAAATTCAGCCCTTATAGTAAGTTGTCCGAAGGGTGACAATGGTTGATTTTTTTGATATTGTAATCGCTCGATATAATATTGATGAATAAGATCTGCTGTTTCAAGGGCATAAGCGTCAAGCCTACTTTGAATTGTAGACAAAATGTCTACGTCCGTTTCAACGTTACCCATTTTAAAACAATATATCATAGTTTGAAGGGTGTCCTTTAAATTTTTGAAATATGCTGGTGGTCTTCGTTTCTATAAAATATAAAAGGTTTTAAGGTATTGACCGATACTTTTCCGAAAGAGTACATACATCAAGATTTGATTGAACTAGGTCATACAGTATTATTGATAGCTCTGACCAAATGCTCTCCAGTATTCTTTCGAAGTTTACTTCATTAAGTGTGTTGTAGAGAGTGTTCAATGAACTTTCTAAATACATCATCAGTTGGTCCATAGAATTTGAGTCCTTATGAAGGACTTCTGCACCTTCAGCCAAATAGAGTTTCATTGGGGGTGCCATTTTATGGGCAACAATTTCAATGAGCTCGACAATTTGATTGCGTTCGGTGTCTAATGCGTTTTCAATAACAGTATGTATGGTAGATGCGCATCTGTCAGCTTCCAAATTCGTACGATATTCTCCCAGTTTTTGTATGACATTGTCGATGCCAAGTTCCTGAATCACGTGAATACAGACAAATCAATTACATTTTTGTTAAATTAAAGCCATTTTTCTATTCAATTTTAACACAACTAACCACATAAAATTATACTGTTATTTGCTTTGTACGTAAAAAAAAACAATAAGATCCGATGATCTCGACACTATAATTGATAAGACCGTTATTAACACTGCATTAGCGTTATTATCTATTATTATTATTATCTTAAAAATTTCACTAGTCAACACGACATTTCTGCTGTGGCCCAAAATGACTTTATCTGATAGATTTGGAGATTAAAATTTAAAAATGTGTCGTTTTTGTTCAAAGCTCTGAGAGGTAGTGCCTATGTATATTTTGCTTATTCAAATAACTTAAGTTTCTTATAACTGGTTGTATTCAACTTTGCAGTTCTGAAAGCTATAAATCCGACGCACACACTTTTTATTACAAAAAAAAAGTATAATTTTTTGCGGTAATTTTTTTTGCCGAAATTTAAACTAAATTTTAAAACTAAGGAAAAGTAAAAAAAAAAATTTCGTGGCTAACATTTTTGGTTTTAGATAGACACACTAATTAGGAGTCGTTTAGGTATAAACGGTTAAGGTGAAGCGGTTTGACCAACTTTATATTCAAATTTTATATTTAATTTTTATACCCGGTACTCGAAGAGTATAGGGGTATATTAGATTTGTGGTGATAGTGAATGTGTGTAACACCCAGAAGAAAGCGTTTCCGAACCCATAAAGTATATACATTCTTGATCAGCATCAATAGCCGAGTCGATATAGCCATTTCTGTCTGTCCCTCCTTCCGTTCTTCCGTCCGTCTTCATCAGCGCCTAGATCTCAACGACTAAAAACGCTAAAGCAACCAAATTTTGTATCCAGTCTCCTGTGTTACTGCACTACTACAAGTGTACTTCAAAATTTCGCCGCGCCCCGCCCCGCCATCGTTCCCTCTCGTTCTCTCTCACACGCGACCCTGTCTGCTTTGTCTATTCGTTCAAACGAGCGCCTAGATCTCAGAGACTATAAAAGCTAGAGCAACCAAACTTTCTATCCAAGCTCCTGTTATATTACTTCAATACAAATGTATTTTAAAATTTTGACACGCCCTTTTCCGCCCCCACAAAGAACGAAAATCTGTGGAATCCACAATTTTAAAGATTAAAGAAAACAAAAAACGGAGAATCATAGAAAATTACCGTATCTACCAGATTGCCGAATCTAGATCAGGTCGAATCATTATTATGGCCAGAAAGAAAAAATTAAATTTCAGCGGCTTCGCAACGCCTTTCAAGCGCTTGTTCATTTCCTCCTCTTTCTCTCTCTCGCACACACCTTCACAAACTGTACATGGGTAAAAAACATATGTAAACAAAAATGGAAGATAACATTTAATATAATATACAAAAATCTTCATTTTTGAATTTTTTTGGCAAAACTGTAATTTGTCCCATCTGCGAAAATATAATATATTAAATATATTGTATAATTTACATAAATCGTAAGCTCACATATATACTGACTGAATACCGGGTATGACTTTTTGGACTGAACACCGCGTTTTTTTCCGCGGCTCACAACGTTCCCCATTGTGCATTCTACAACTAAGTTAGAGTTCATATTTTAGGAAAAGAAACAAAGAAGTATCTTCTTAAAAAGGTCACCTCGTTCAAAATAGAGGGTCTCAATTGCTTTCGTTTCAATCAGTCAAAGTTACAATAAGAATAGTACCTCCACACGCGTGACGCCATCGCTACTGAAGGAAACGCCACCACCATCTGTTGTTTGACAATTCTACCAGCTACTTATGTTGGAAGCCCATGCATGAGTATGCTCAAGATGCGATACCGTATGTGCAGAACTACGTACGTCCGTATTATTTATCACGTTCACTTGCAATCGGAAATGTCCCGAAAATACGATTTTGACGCTGACAATTTATCGGCAGTTTTTATTTCCGATTCATGAACGTCACCAAACTGTTGAGCATTTGGCAGTTGACCTGGAGAAGGGCCAGCAAATCTACTTTACGTAGTAAAACGACCACCAGCGACAACATTTACAAATTTCTTTTCAAGAATGCAAAGTCATCACTTGGGATAATAATAATCCATAATTTTAGCTGTGAAATATTTCTCCGGAGAGTTTCGTCAAACGGTTTCCATCATTCCGAAATCTAATGCTGCCGATGAACTTAATGCATGCCTAAAAACGTCGTTTCTCTGCGAGCATGTCAAGAATTGACCAAGAACATGAAAGTAGAGTTGCAGAACGACCCATCGGCTACTGAATTCTCCGCTACTGATTCTTGACAACTGCTGACGCTTGACAATGACCAAATTCCTTTTGATGTTTCGACTGGATTGATATAGCTTGTAATTTTTTTCTTTTAGTCAGTTTGATCGAATATCTCTGAATTCGATGACACCCAGATGATTCCCAAATACGTTAATTTTCACAAGTTTTGAAAATCTTGGGGAATTGTGAGGCTCTTTTGTAAATTAAATAAAAATATTACTTTTTGTTACAAAATGTTTATTTTGGAAGTGGATAGTTTGGCGGTTCATCTTTTTCGGCATATTTTGCATGCTAATAATGCGGATATCAACATCCTCTTCCACGTCAGTAAAAAATGGCTCACAATTGCCCTAACCTACAAATGACCGCAAAAAGCTAGGGAATGGTAGCTTCATGAAAAATGTCTTTCTTATTTCGAAAGCTAGATGTCACACGAATATTGTAAACATACTTTTCTGCGTAAGTTCACAGAAATGACAATAACATACCATAAACGAAGTGAAAAGGATACTTCGAGAGCAACAAACTTTTATTTGTTAAAAGCCTGTATACAGCAACGCGGAATTTTACTGAAAGGAATCTGCTCATTATTTGGGATGTGTGGAACTCAGCTAATGTAATGTGACCAAGAACCTAAAAAGTGATTTTCCACTCTCATGAATCAGCTGTGTTTTGTAAACAGCGCCAATTTTGAAAATTAAACTAAAATTAAAAAAGGAAGAAAAGTAATTCTGACGATGAAGTGATTGTGTTGGTAGCGGCACATATTGTTGCAAGAAGAAGTACAGCACAGTTGGAGGCGCCAAAATGTCAAAATGATCAAAATGCTAATTTTCCGTGATCCGCTAAAGACATGATATTGCCTCAACTGCTTTTATTAAAGCAATCCTCTCCTCACTTTAAACATTTGCATATCTCTTTTTGGTTTTGCGCACAAATTTTACCCCCACCTTTCACTTTGACTTCAGTAAAAATATGCACATATATTTTACTGGCACCCCTATCAGCTGTTCTCACAGTCCACATTTGTATGGATATCGATACTATCGATACAAATTCGTGGATCCCGTTTACGTTGCTGGATACTGACTCCAGGAAAACACAAACGAAAAATTACTGGCCCCGTTTTTTTTATATGAAGTTTGGCAGTAATTTTTAGTTTCCGCGGTGCTGGATACCCAGCTTAACATAGGAAAATAACGATGCATGTGCGCACGTACTGATCGTAAAAACAGTAGCTTATCATGAGAAAAGTCGATGACAGTTGTTGGTAGCAGTCATTATTCACAAGGAAAACAAAATTCTGACTCACGATTCCCCGTGGTCCTAAATTAGATAGAATAGTTAGACCTATTCTACTATTTTAGTATTTAATTTAAAACGCCGTTAAAAAACTAGTAAAAATTCAGAAAATTGATGCCTATGCATTAGTGGCGCTCTTTAACCGATTTACTAATCAAACGAAATGTACGAGCTGGTAAAAACATTGCCGCAGTCGATTCTACTAGTCACTGTCAATTTGTAAATTTCGACGAGATTTGCAACCGACATGTGTCCAAAATCCGAATCCAATAGAAGTAGCTGGATAATGAAGACGAAATAAACTCAAATTTTAACATTAAGGATGTAATCAGCGTGTACGTCAATAGAGGGATGGGACTAACAGTTAGTATCCTTCGTGCCACAAAGCTGATACCACAATTATATTTTGCAAGAGCAGGTCTATACCAAACGTATATAAACGCAAAACAATATTCCTTCAAGTGTATAAAAACCTTACCTTTATAAATGATGGTAAGCTCTGACGAATATAATCCATATTGTTAATTGCTAGGCACCACTCTTCTGATAAAACTAGCAGGTAAAACAATAAATAAATAAATGATATTTTGTAATGTCAAATTTCTTACTGAACATCTTGTTATTATCTCCGAGTTTAGTTAACTTTTCAACTCTTTGTGACATTCTTTGAGCATAGAAAATGCAGCATCGACATAGATCCTATTTTAAAATAGTAGATAATCCGTTAAAAATATTTGTTTCTTACATGTGGTTTAGTTCTTACATTAACAATTTTAGCAATAAATATATAAGAGCCCTCCACTTCTGGCCAATCCAATTGTTGCCAAAATATTTTAATTTGATAAAAAATTGAAAGAGTATCCACGGCAGAAGAGCTGTATTTTACGGTTTCGTCGACAGCCTTCAGCTGGTCTAGATCTATTGCTTTCTGGATTCGATTGAAGGCCTTTATTATTGAAATATCAAGCCAGTGTGTCACACCTGTCTCAAACCATTGATAGAATCCAATCATTTCCAATTCATCGGTACACAGTGATTCTCCTATAACAAATAAAAAAATCATAATAAATATTTTGTATATTCCAAGAGCCATGTCATACTAGATTCGGGTCCGAAGTTTTTTATATCCTTGCAGATTGATCTTCATACATGTGCATTTGAATAAGTTATCTAATAATGAAAAAAAAACACACACGAAACTAATTTTCTCACATTTTCTCATGTACGGTTAAGCGCTTAATTTAGTTTACTGCGCGCACAAAATTCATTGTTATGTGTAACACCCGATGTAACGGAAAATCTTACCGTTTTTAAAATGAAAACATCTTACGTATTGTGAAAGCATGGCCACAAATTTGTTCGTTGTCAAAAAAAATTGTAAAATTAAAACTTTAGTCTCACTGATTATATGGATATGTGTTTATTTAAATTCTAATATATGTATATCGAAATCTTTAGTTCCGAAAGCAAAAAAAATCGGGTTTTCATCTTTTAAAGAAAGTTTTAAAGCTGGGGGCTGGTTTGCACAAAATATAAAAATGGACTGGGTTTTTGATCAACTTGATATACAATTTGATCGCAAATGCTTACTTCTTTGCGTTTCTAAGACCAAATGGTCGAAGTTATAATTTCCTCTGCAAGGATATAAAAATATAGTTTAAAAATAAAGTTTTACCTAGTTGGACGTATCGCTTTAGCACCAAATAAAGTTCAAACAATGTTGTTCCCATATTCAAATTATCGATTTTTGGCAAATATTCGAATTGATCGTCTGGCACATCCAATCTTTTAATATTATTGCACACATCTTTGACAATAGATTTACAGATTTCATTCAGTTTAGAGTCATATAACAAATAAAGAATAGCTGAATAGTTTAATTGAATTTTGCTGAAATTAATAATATCATAAAAATGTTAAAAACATAATAGTTGTCTGGGTTATTGGTTTAGATATATAGTTGGCCTTTCATTTTTTTTGAATTACCAAAATTTAATTTAAACGGTCATAACAAGTGTAAAAAGACCGTTACTTATTTTGTAATCTCGGTATTATGTAATCTAAAATGTTGCGTGCAGTTTGAGGAGGAGGACTGATAGAAGCATAAAGTGAGAGAGAGAGTTATATAATTACTTTAAGACTTTGATATGCAATGCATCATCAAGTGGCCCAAGCGACACCAGCAGAAGGCTCTTACGCGCGGATCCGAGACAATAACGGAGCCCTCCTCCCGCCCAACCAACCGAGGGGCGCTGCCGCATAACGCGCGACTCGTTAACCGAACCGATCGGGGACATGCAGGAAAGATAGGTGTAAGACTAGTGTTCGAGGAAAAGTAGAGCTAATCTAACTAAAAAACTAAGTCATTTCTAAATACGAGAAAGATATTAGAGTATCAGTCATTTATCTGGTCTGATGATCGTGTGAGGTGGCTCAGAAGGGGCCTAGCTGAGGCCACCGGACGGGTTACACCGGGCAGGTTAAGGTGTTATTCGACCCGTGCCGAGAGTCAGCCTGGTTGGGGGCCCGGTCTAAAAACTAGCACAGTCTTGAACGGAGAGCTCAGGGACTTGGCAGCCTAATGATGCCTTGCCCGAGCACAGTGGATCTCTGCCTGGGCTGACCGTTCCCCTTTTCTTCATATCGTGGGATGACAATGGAAAATTTAAACAAAAAACACAAAAAAAAACAAATGAGTATGGCTTTCCCCAAAGGTCAATTGGGAGCAATCCCGCGCATGGGAAGGTAACGGCCCCTAGCTCAACAGCAGGAAAGACCTGCAAGGTGAAAGGCGCTGGCGTGATCCCGAGTGGGTCCCATCCCGAATCTGGGGTGGATGGCAAAGCACCTCCTAATACGGACACCTTGAAGAGGCAGCTAAGCAACATTGCGGCTACCCGACCTGCTGGAAAAGTGGAGGGAGATGAGTTGCCATCTACCAGTGCCCAAGCCAGAAAATCCACATACGCCGAAAAGAGAAGTGCAGGGCACATACTCCGTCGACAGAATGCAAGCACGGAAGCCAGTCCATCAGCTGATTGGCTGAAGAAGGTGGAGTGGGCCACGGCGGTGCTCCCAAACTTTACAATGGTCTCTCAAAAGACACCCGGAGCGTCCGCAAAAAGGTCCAAGATTCTGCCAAATGTCTCCTTCGAGCAGATTGCCAAGGAGAGGACGCTAATTGGCGTCCTCGACAAAGGCAGCGCGGAGGGAAGGATACCCAGGAGACAATGGAAGTGGGTGGAAGCGGCATTGGCCGACCGCTGCTTCGAGCTCCTCGACGAAGATCCCGGGCCACCTCCAGTCTGCAAACACATGGGGTGGTTCCAGGGTAATATAAAAGTGGTAGCCTGCGAAGACGAGCGCTCCGTAAAGCTCCGTAAAGAGCGAGGTTCCAAGTAGACCGAGGGCCAGAATTTGGGTGCCGGCTATCTTTAAGAAGCCTTAGCGCATCCTTAAGATGATGCAGAGATGCAGCCCAGGACTGCCGACCACGGACTGGAAGGTAGTAAAGGTTGAAGCGACACAGGGGCCGACAAATCAGGCCGTGCTCGTCCTCAATAAGGAATCGCTGGCCGCAATAGAGACAGCCAAAGGAGAGCTGAACTTCAGCTTCAGCTCGGTCACCATAAAAGTGTACAAGTCGGACGCAGCCTCAGCCGAGTCTCGTCCTGTCGACAGCCCAGTCAAGCAGGATGTTGCCTCTGAGATCGAGGCACCCAGCAGCGAGCTGGAGCCGGTCGAAGAAGGCTACTCGTCAGAAACAGAACTTATGCGCGACTTTGAGGCAATGTGTCGTAAGGACGTTTCCGACGACTCAGATGCCGATTCTACAGTTGTGGGGATACTTGAAGATGTCTCTGAGACTCCTTCAAATAAATCTCCACCACTGTAAATCACCATCTACTGTCCTTACACTCCGCTTGGACGCAAGCGGAGCCGATGAAGTGCTAATCCAGGAGCCTTGGATAGTAGGAGATAAGGTCTGTGTATTAGCGACGAAGGAGTACAAGCTCATTGTACCCCAAAAAGATGGTGAAACCCGTACCTGCATTCTTGTAAAAAAGCACCTAAATATCTTTCTGCTCCGCAACCTTAGAAATGGCAACAACACGGCGGCAAACCTAGAGCTGTAGGGGCCACATCTGAGGCTAGTGTCGTCCTACATGGCCCATGAGGAAAACGATCCTCCAAGCGACCTGATTACAAGTTATTTGTAATCGGGGCAATGACCCGACATTTATTATTAAAAACCGACAGGAGGTTATTGACCTCACTCTTGTGTCTCACAAATTGTCAGACAAAGTAAAGGGTTGGACGTCCTAGAGGACCATTCCTTCTCTGACTACAGGTACATCGAGACGATACTATCCCTCGAGATCCCAAAGCCCACCGACTATATTAACCCCAGGAAAGCCAACTGGGAAAAATATAGCTCAGTCATGGAGGAATTACTCCCCAGCAAAGCTCCAACGTGTCCGTACACTCATGAGAGAGTCTAGATCGTAGTGAACAGGTTCACAGAAGCATGCAACAAGGCCTTCACGGCAGTGTGCTCCCCACACAAACCCAGGGGTAAAAAGAAACTCCCCTGGTGGTCAAAATCTGCGGGACTCTCTATTCAACAGAGCCAAAAACGCTAACGAGGAGAAGCATTGGGCAAACTACAAAGACAGGCTTGCCCTATAAAAAAAAAACCCCGGAAAGCAAGAAGGGGCTCTTGGCGAAAATTCTGCTCGGAGATAGAGGAGACGTCAGAAGCCGCAAGGCTGCGCAAGATCCTCTCTAAAACTACCCCATCGCTAGGGTAGCTTTAAAGAAACGATGGAATGTGGACTAACTCTAGTGAGAAGTCACTACTCGACACCGACTTCTCTGGGTGCACAACCATCAAGCCGGCGCAACTTCCAAACGAAGGCTCGATAACTACAATGGATCAGATCCTTACCAAACGGAATATAAGTTGGGCAGTAAACAGCTTCAATCCGTTTAAATCGCCAGGTCCGGACCAGGTCATTCCGGCCCAACTCCAAAAGGCCGGAGACTCGGCCATCATTTGGCTACAATGTATCTTCAGGAAGATACGAGTAGTGGGGAAATACCACAAGAGATGCTCAAGGCGAAGTCCCCAAAGCGGGTAAGGCCTCGCACGCAACTCCTAAAAACTTTAGACTAATCAGTCTATCGTCATTTCTTTTTAAAGCTTTTGCGAAACCTGTCGGGATACACCTGAGAACAATTATTATCCCTCAGATGAACCTTCAATAACGTCGTGCCAGGTGCTATTACAGAAGCGCTGACTGACCTGTGAGTGGACGGTCACTTGGTGACGCTCATTGATCAATTGCTCATATGCAGGACGGTGACATCATCGATGGGATCATCAACCCAGTCAAGGTATGTCAACAGAGGTACTCCGCAAGGTGGTGTCCTGTCTCCCCTTCTATGGAACATAACAGTCAACAAGATCCTATGTGACCTGGAAAGGGCGAATGCAAAGTGGTGGCATACGCGGACGGCATTGCAATTATCTTCTTGGGGAAATACCCTCAAACACTCTGCGATTTAATAACCGCAATGCTCGCGAGACTGTCAGAATGGACTGAATACCGCGGACAGGGAGTTAATCCCTCAAAAACGGAACTTGTGTTATTCACAAAGAAATATAAGGTTCCGCCCCTTGACCCACAATATTAAATGGATGCAGACTCTCCTTCAGCAACTGGGCCAGTTACTTTGGGTTAGTAATTGACAAGAAGCTTCACTGGAACCTGAAAATAACAGACAGAGTGATGAAGGCCACGCTAACCCTCTACACATGCCAAAAACTATTGGAATGAATGTATGTATATATACAGCAATAGTTAGACCAATTCAGCGAAAAGCAGACTTTATAATTAGTGGAGCTCTGCGCAATACTCCAAATGATGCAATAATGCTATCTTAAGCTTACAGAGCGTCGAGTTTAAAGCAAAAAAGCGGGCAGAAACGCCAAACGTCTGAGAGACTCCGACGATTGAACATCACAGCTCATGGGTCACTAATCGGTACTAAATAGCAGTACCGTCCCCACGACAACGGATTACTGCATCACAAATGAATAAACAGACACCCCTTTCAGCATAATTCCTAGCACAAAAACTTGACCTGACCAAAGCTTTGGTCTAAGTCTCAAAGAGTCCTTTTCAAAAACTCCCTTTCCTCACCAGCTATGGTGATTTCGGGCGTACCACAGGGCAGCCATCTAGGCCCCTTACTCTTTACACTCTTTATAAATGACCTGCCTTCTGTATTAACATACTCTCGAGTACTTATGTATGCGGATGATGTTAAGCTCTGTGACCAGTATAAGGACATTTCTTTTCAATTCAGGTTGCGATCCGATCTCGATAGATTTCAGTCTTGGTGTTGTGGAAATTTATTAAACCTTAATGCTTCAAAATGTAAAGTATTGACTTTTCATCACTCCAGCGACTTCCAACCTTAGCTAATCGTATAAAAATCCTTGGTGTGATTTTTGTGCACGACTTGATCAAGGGTGACGTAGATAGCCCTAACCTGTTGAGCCGCATAAACTTCACGATTCCTATTAAAAGCACTAGAAATTATACACCGTTCTTCCTCCCGCTTTGTAGATCGAATCATTCCTTGCATGAACTGTTTAGGGTGTTATGCTCGAATTATAATTCCCTCTACCATATCATATCTTTAACTAACACCCTTCCTAGTCTTTAATTACTGATAGGTAGGTTAAGTTAGGTTAAGGCTGCCAAGCTCCCCAGGAGCCCGTCACACTTAGGTCGGTTTCGGCCCGTTGTGGTACCTCGTGGAATCTTTCCTTTTCCATTTCGAGAGACCTGAAAAAGTCAGCAGTTAGCCCATCCGGATGCTTTTATGAAGTTTGCTATCTTTCTATCTATTTTGGACATTTCTGAAATGTCTAATACTAAAGGCTTGCCCAGGTGTTGGAGCCTTCTTCTGCTAAAAGCTGGACAGGAGCAGAACAGATGCTTCACTGTCTCCTCCTCTTCCTCGTCTCGACAGCTTCAGAAGCCTATTCAGATCACCCATGCCCAGCCGAGTATCCCCTGCTGGCTCTGCGATAGCGTTAAATGCTCCGGGTTTTCCGGTCTCGTGGGTGATGCCATCTCTAAAAGAAATGGGCTGCATTACAGCTGTGAGGCATGCCGTCCGGTTGAGAAGGAGATGGCAGCGTTTATGAGGCGGACCCGGAAGGGCTTTAGGGAACTGACCGTTGGCTTCAAAGAGCAATACGATCGGCTCCTAGCCATGGAGTCTCAGTTTATTGGTTTCAAACTACTGACTGAGTCTCCTAGGCACAAAAAGGTCACTTTTAAAATTTCGCCCCGCCCGCATGCACAATTTTGAAGATACAAGAAAACTAAAAGTAACTCATAGAAGATGACCATTTCTATCAGAGTGTTGAATCTGGATAAGACCGGATCATTACTATAGCCACAATGAAGAAAACCATTTCAAAAGTCTTTATTCCTTCTCGCTCTCTCTGGCACTGTGATGATATGGGCTGCGTTCTGCTACAGAGGAAAGTCACCTATTCGAATGAATGCCGAAATGTATGTGTATCTTCTGGACAGTGAGCTAATAAATTTTGGTGGGAATTTGTATGGTGATGACTGGATATTCCAACAGGACAATGCGTACACGCAGCTCGAGTTACCAAATACTTCTTTACATTCCGAAAAATACCTGTATTGAAATGGCTAGCCTTGAGTCCACACCTGAATCCCATAGAGGACCTCTGGGGTAACCTCTCTGTCAACGTGTTTAAGAATGGAAAACTTTTTGACACAGAAAGACATCTTAAAGTGGCAATAGAGCAAGAATGGGCGAAAATTGATCCATCCACCTTTACATTCCTAGTCGATTCCATGCCATCCCGTCTTAATTCCGTAATACTGAATAAGGGTTGCAATATTGACTATTAAAAATGTCTATACATTATCATTAATAATATTAAAAAACGAAAAATTTAATTTAATTGAATAGCGCCACCCTGCTGCAACCATATGTCGTCGTTGTTTTCATCTTCCAATCGTGGCAAAAAAAATTTTTTCAACATACTGCGATAGTGGTCGCCATTGACGGTTACAGCGGCTCCTGATTCGTTTTCGAAGAAAAACTGGTTAATGATGCCACCTGACCACATACTGCACCAAACAGTCACTCGTTGTGGATGCATTGGCTTCTCCAAGATGACGTGCGGATTTTCGGAGCCCTAAGTGCGGAAAATCTGCATATTGACGTAAAAACCGAGGTGGAAATGAGCTTCATCTGAAAAGATGATTTTTCGATAAAAATGCTCATCTGCCACCAATGGCTTTTCGGCCCACTGCGCGAACTGAAAACGCATCGGATCGTCGTGTGCTTGTAGCATCTGCACCAATTGAATTTGTTACGGCCTCAGACAGAGGTCTTAAGTCAAAATTCGGTGCAGGGACGTGCGAGAAATGTCCGTTTAGTGCGCACTGTGTCGAGTTGCTGTTGATGGATTGTCACTCGCACTTTCGGCCCCAGCGGCAATATTTTCTACTGAACGCACTGGACGAACACGGAAACGCGTTGGCCTGTTCATTAGCGAGCCAGTATCACGCACACGTTGAACAAATTTGTCCATAAACTGCCTGGAAGGAGCTTTATTTCTGTAAGTCTACTAGAACCTGATCGAGTATCGATAAGCTATGTTTAGATATAAAATGACATACTGCGGCAAAACCTACATGTAAGTTGCCTACATAGTTGCTTCTCTTTGGCATTTACTAATTTTGATTTAAAAATCTCGACTACCATGTCATTACAGGGTTGAAGATAGCAATATTATAAATTTCGGCATGTGTTGATATGCATGGGCGTTTTCAATCTTACTATTAAAATTTCAATAAGTAAATATAAATTTAAATTGTTTGTAAATACTTACTGGTAAAAAAGCTTATCGAAATATTCCATTGCGCGCTGAAGGTCAGACCGGATCATTTGAATAAGTTTAATGATATATTGCAATTTTTCTTCATCAGTTTCATTATCTTTTGAGTATTTGCTTCCCTCTACAATATGTTCCAGCCATTCTTTAGTACCGGTGTTGATAGCATCGATTATGGCGGAATCAATATTACACATATTTTTTGCATCATTTCTATGAATCCAACCGTACACAGACGTTGGAAAAATATCTATAGTCGCCGGAACTTCAAAAAGTTTGACTTTTCCAAAAATATCTAGAACCTCGCTTACAGCTCTTGTTATGTTTAGATCACTGGCGTTTTTATATCGTATCTTTCGTAGCACTGCGAAACAAGAGGGTAGAATACGTCTTACTCCATCCCAAAATGTAGCTAGATCTTCAGAATCTTTCTGCATACAGCTAATTACTGGAGTCAATATGTCGAGTATGGAATTGAATAGTGAAAAATTCAGTTTGTGAGTTTCATGAATGATACTATATGCATGCCATTGACTAATGGCGCAATCAACTGGAGTCAGTCCACTTTGAACAGCATGTTGGGATCGGATAATTTCAGCATTTGCGCTAAATTTTCCATTCCACCAATAATATGCCACTTGCGAGGTTTCCAGTTCATACATCAGTAATAGCTTCAGTAAATTTTTATGCTCCTGAACGGCCACACTCTTGTTCTTTTCGGCGCTTAGGGTAAGGTTTACCAAAATTGATCCTCGACTTCGAGCTTTACTTCCTTTTTCTAGATTATACCAAACGGTCAGTCCACAAACTGGAATAGACTAATTAAATTGAAAACAATGATTAAACAAAGACTTTGAGTTTTATTTACAGTAGAGGTTGAAAAAAATTCTTTAAAAATTAATATTGCAATGAGCTTTTCTTGTTTAACAAATGTGTTCATGTACTTAAAGAACAAGAATCCAAACACGTTCGCTTATGTAAACAAAAACCGATCTATAAATTCAAATGGAGATATTACATAAAGTAGACAATTTATGAGCAATGCGAGCGGACAAGTTATTTGTCAACTCTTCACCAAGTATGACAACAAAGCAAATGTGGAGAAAACACTTATCTAATATAGTCCCAAAATTGCATTTATGTATGCATGCCCTCAAGTTGTCACCCGCAGTAACGATGTATCATTTACGTGGGTGTAGTTATAATAATATAATACAAAATTGTACCCCATACATCAGTATCAAATCTTATATAAGGTTCGGATTTGAAGAATAAAAATTGGTGCGAATTTACAACTAAACTCACAAATGTCAACACTTTTCTTTTAAGCTCGGTACTCAGTTCCGAAAAAGTGTACGCGAGCGGGATAGGTCGATATTTTTATGAAACCGATAAAAGTGATATCCCGCAAGCGGGAATGATTCGATATCGGGATTTCTCAGATAGTACTCAGTTCGAAAATGTGTAATTCCATTTAATAGTAGCAAAGTATTTCATGGAATTCTTTGGTATTCCGCTAGATACCGTGCGGAAAACACTTATCAAATTGATATTTTCCGCGATAGAATAAGGTAGTGTTTGTGAGTGAGCACGGGTGAGCATAAAACAACAACAACACACAAAAACCAATCAAGCGATTATGAGAATTTTGCGGCAACGACCAAAGAAAATTAATAATCGCTGTCGAGAAAAGGGGAATTGTTACGCAATTTAAAGGATAAATAGGGAATACAAAATAGTTTATTGCACGTATTGATTTATGTTCCGCAAGAACGATTTCAATATATTGATTTTATTCAATATTGCGGTGCTTTTTCCATGCATTGTTGTCCTCCAGCGCCACAGCTTACACAAATAATACATTCCAGCTTGTTTTCATACAAAATTTGAGTATTTAACTGATTTTATTTGTATAATATTTGTATATCTGGTCTAATGAGCTGGTGAGGTGGCTCAGAGAGGGCCTAGCTGAGGCAACCGGTTGAGTCGCAGGTTGCGGATAGCGTACGATCTACTTTGGCAGGCCAGCGAGTGTTCGCGAAGCAACAACAGTGACGATGCGCTTGTAGACTCAGCTTGGAAAAAGATCGGGGGGATGATTTGCCATCGATCAGTGTCCAAGTCAAGAAATATTCATATGCAGAAAAGAGAAGTGCACATACCAATTGGGTAGAAGTCGAGGTCGGAAGCCAGCCAATCAGCCAATTGGCTGAAGAAGGAAGAGTGAGCTTGTGACGCCCAGCGCCATATCCAACGGCGCCGGCGCCACAATATAGTAAACTAAAAAGACTGAATATTGAAGTATTGTTATGAAGTATTAAATAATGAAATAAAAGACATATTCAAAACACGCGCCAAAACCACCAGTGGGACCAACACCAGACGGTAAACGGTCACACTAACCAACGATCATGCCAGTGTGACCGGAGCACGATCACCAACGGCCACACTAACAGCTGGAACCCAGAACGCGTTACGATCCAAGGCAGGCGCTAGCCCTAACTCCACGGGCTAACAGCTGACTTTCATGAATAAAAGGAGCATCGCCAGCTCTATTCGGGGCAGTCCATCCGGACTCGCCAGCTCGGCAGTCCAACTTGGAACAGCCTGGGATTAACTTCCTAATACATTTTACGAACGGTGCTAAAAGCCCTGCTTTCTCCGCTTGCCCGTTCCCTAATACATTTGCCCCGTCCTGAACTTTTCTCCACAGAGACTATTCACCTCTACACTATCTTCCTCCACAGAGAGTATTCACCTCTGCAACTATTCGTCTCCCCAGATAGTATTCACCTCTGTCCTAACACGTCTCTACAGAGAGTATTTACCTCTGCAACTATTCGTCTCCCCAGAGAGTGTTCACCTCTGTCCTAACAAATCTCTACAGAGAGTATTTACCTCCGCAACTATTCGTCTCCCCAGAGAGTATTCACCTCTGTCCTAATACTTCTCTACAGAGAGTATTTACCTCTGCAACTATTCGTCTCCCCCAGAGAGTATTCACCTCTGTCCTAACACGTCTCCACAGAGAGTGTTTACCTCTGCAACTCGTTCTTCCCCAGAGAGTATTCACCTCTGGCACTAAATCGTTGCCCAGAGAGTATTCACCTCTGCACTATCCATTCCCTCAGAGAGTTTTCACCTCTGCCACAAGCCTTCGCCTCCTAGTGTAGTTACGTCTGCCGCGATTCTTCCCATAGGAGCGGCCGACCGACGACCAACCACGATCTGCACGCAGCAAACAGCCACGTGCGGCCGAGTAGCCAAAACAAGAAGGAAGACCCGAAGGAAGACCTCGAAGGAAGACCCCCCTATCAGAGACCTAGTATCACCCCTGCAAACATTCCTGTATCAATTCCGAACAATAAAGTTAATGTTATTATACTGCTTAACCCTCCCTACGCCTTATTCTTGAACCCGAGAACATTTATTACAGCTACCACATCCAGAAATCAACCTAAATTTCTGTGAACCCTTCACGACGAGCATACCCCGGCCGCGGAACGTCACAAGCTTCGGCGGTGCTAACGAACTTCAGTTCAGAGCCACGAAAGGTGATGATTCCAAAGGTTTCGAATCAACCACAGAGGCAGCGCTCGTAAGAGACATCTGGACCGGCTGCAAAGCACTCCAGAGTTCTGCCAATGTCTCCACCCAGATTGCCAAAAAGAGGACACTAATCGGCGTCCTCGACAAAGGCAGGAGGTAATCCCTCGAAAACGGAACTTGTGTTGTTCACAAATAAATACAAGGTTTCCTTAGGGTTGGTCATTAACAAGAAGCTTAATTGGAACCTGAACATCAAAGACAGAACGAAGAAGGCTGTGACAGCCCTCTGCACATGCAAAAAAAGCTATTGGCTTAAAATGGGGCATGAACCGAAGCATAGTCCAATGGAAGTACCTAGCAATAGTCAGACCAATGCAACTCAATAGAGTTATAGTGTGGTGGCTTATCTAAAAAGACGATCATCAAAGAGCTGGGCAAAGTTCAGCGAGCTGCCGCCCAGTGCGCTATGAGCAAATTATGCGCTAAATGCCATCCTATGCTTCTAGAGCCTTGACCTGGCAGGAAAGGAGCAAGCAGAAATACGTCTGAGAGACTCCGACCAATGGGCACCACAGCACAAAAGTCATCCACACTACATAATAGCAGTACCGGACCCATAAGAATGGACTACAGAGTTCCAAGGGAATACACAGATACTCGTTGAATATATTCATCTCTAACAGAGACGAATGGCTCCAGGGACCTACAAGCCCATATGACGTCATAAACATCTTCAGAGATGGATCGAAACTGGACAACAACGTCGAAGGAGGAATCTACTTCGAACAGCAAAAAATAAGGCACTGCTTCCGGCTCCCACATCACTGTAGCGTCTTCCAAACGGAAGTCATTGCAATCAGGGAAGCACTGAAATACCTTCAAAAAGCTACCGTCATTTTAACTCGCGTAAATATGTATAATGACAGCCATGCTGCGATCAAATCGCTTAATACGATTGCCTCGAACTCAAGCACCGTGGCAGACTGCCGAAAATCTCTTCACAAGATGGTTCAGCAATTGTCTTTGGCCTTATAAAGTTCTCGGTCAACTGTATAGCAGACGAGCTGGACAGATCTGATACTAAAATCCCCCCTCCAGAAGATAAGGAGTATACTCGTATGTCAATCGCCACATATAAGCTTATCCTAAAGGAGCAATATAAGCGACTAATAGACAACATGTGGCAATAACACTAGTCGATACGACTTTTCCGCTGTCGCCAAAAATGACTTTTTCTGATAGATTTGGCTGTTTGAAAATTTTTAAAGAATGTTTTTTTTCCAGGTTTAGTTTTTTTTAAATAATTTTTTAAAAATTTGTTTTTTTTTTTTCAGAGGTAGTACCTTTATTTTTCACATAACTTAAGTTTCCTACAACTGGTTGTATTGAACCTTAAAGTTTTAAAAAACTGATAAATGCAGCTATAAATCCGACCCAGGCACTTTGTAGCTGCAACTTAACGTCTGGAAGATATTAGGCTTCCAAATTCAAATTTCAAATTTATTTTTTCGTTTTTTTCCTGATGTTTTGACTTTGAAAACTCAGGAAAAGTCGAAAAAAAATATTTTATTGCTAACATTTTCAGTTTTAAATATATACATTAATTAGGCGTCGTTTAAGGTATCGATTTTAATCGATGAATAAACGGCTAAGTTACAAACGTTTGACCAAACTTTCATATGATGAAAAAAATAACAAATTTTTTAAAAATTCTTTAAAAAAAAACTAAACCTGGAAAAAAAAACCATAAGTCTTTAAAAAATTGTAAATTTCCAAATCTATCAGAAATAGTTATTTTGGGCGACAGCGGAAAAAAAAGTTGAATTTTGTCGAGTAATGTAATTACCACGATGTCGAATAACTCGGCAGACATGGGCCAACATAAATAGAAAACGACCCTCTGAGCTCTGCAAGCTCGGCAAAGGAAGGTCCAGTCCAGCTCTCTACAGAAGAAGGTAAAACTTCCCAGGTGAAATTTCAGAAATGTCCACGATATGTCACAGAAAAATTTATAGAACCAGCCGAGTGGAATAAATGCTATTGGGTCTCCCGACGCCGAAACAGGGAATATAAAAAGCGGTACCACAACGGTACGGTGAAGATATGATCCCAGAATCATGGGAAATGACCATGTCTAACAGATTGCCAAATCTGGATCAGGTTGGATCATTATTATGGACAGAAGGAACAAATTAAATTTCAGTGACTACGCAACGCCTGCCAAGCGCTTACTCCTTTCCTCTCTCTCTCGCAAACACTTGAATATGTAGTTATACATACATGTACATTCATTATGAAATGTAGAAGCAAATGTAAAAATCATATGTAAACAAAAATGGAAACATGTATAAAAATTCCAAAAATTGTTTGACTTAATTTTTTTTATTTTAAATATTATTTTTTGCCCAAAATTTAATTCGTCCCTTTTGCGAACATATAATAAATGTCATAAATCGTAAGCTCATAAATGTATGTATATATACTGACAGAGTACCGGGTATAAGGTAGAGCCGCGTTGCCTTTGCCGGCTCACAACGTTCCCCCTCGTTTTATTATACAACCTGTCAATACCCACTACTCAAAAAAATTCAAGTTTTTATTTCCACTGTGGTCCAGAATAAATTTTTCTGATTAGTGCTATCAGTACAGATACCAAAATCATTACCCTTATAGCGGAAGTAACCTTTGATCTTTTAGTTATTTTTTAAAATAATGAATTATAAATAATGAAAATTCACGAAATTTTTTTACTTAGATAAACCCCGACTTATCATGAATTTAATTGAACAAATTTGGCGGCGGTCTCTTCTAGTTTTTTTTTTTAATTAATTTGTAAGTTTTACTTTTTTAAAGCCGAAACTGGCTTGCGCAGGGCACCTGCACTGTGTTGTTGTTGTTGGTTTTTGCTGTAGTTGTTTTTGTTTTTGTTGTAATTATGTTGTTATTGTTTAGCTGTTGTTATAATCACCAATTTTAAGGAAATCTAGCATTGAATAATAAAGAAACTAACATATTTGTACAGTTTGTTTTTGTTGGAGTCGCGAAACTTTCGGCGTATAGCAATGTTTTCGCAAAATCATCTGCTTGACACAACGCAAAAAATGCAGTTACAGTTGTTGCTGGTGGTTGCGAAGCTCTTCGTATTGCATTTCTGGGTGCAAAAAAAAAGGGTTGACCGTTTTCAAGATGAACAGAAAAATGAAATTGAGTGCATTTGTTGATGTATTTGCAAATGTATTCAATAGACTGAACTGAATTGCAGCACTCTACGTTGTTATCAACGCACCATATTTACCGTGAATCATATTTTTGGTGACCACGTCAAACAATTCAGGGATTCGGCCGAAATCACATCGTCAATTTGATTCGACCTTTTTATTCAATCAGCCATATCAAAATATGCGCATGAGACAAACCTCGTTTCGGCCCTTCAATTGAATAAATCCAACATTTAACAGACCTAAATTCACCGTGTGTGATAACACTACTCGACAAAATTCAACATTTTTTTCCGCTGTGGCCAAAAATGACTTTTTCTGATAGATTTGGAAATTTTTAAGAAACTTAAGTTATGTGAAAAATAGAAGCACTACCTATGACAAAAAATAACAAATTTTTTAAAAGTTCTTAAAAAAAAACTACTCCATGAAAAAAAAAACATTCTTTAAAAATTTGTAAACATCCAAATCTATCAGAAAAAGTCATTTTTGGCGACAGCGGAAAAGTCGTGTCGACTAGTGTAATTAAATGCATGAGTGATTTCAATTTTTGTCTAAAATCCCTTGCTAAAATATACCGACGATCTTTCTTTGGCTAACAAACAATAATTTTGGGACTTCTTCCCATTGCGGATTACACGTGAAGGTGATGAAGACGACTGGTCGTCCGTAACGGCGAACGTACGACATCTCGCATCTCGCAATATAGTCTTCGGAACGTAATTTGGCTGGGTTGAATCGAAGAAACTTCAACCGTTCCAATTCAATTTTTGCATTCATGTTAACAATACACTGGTGGGAAACAAACAATAATTTTGGGACTTCTTCCCATTGCGGATTACACGTGAAGGTGATGAAGACGACTGGTCGTCCGTAACGGCGAACGTACGACATCTCGCATCTCGCAATATAGTCTTCGGAACGTAATTTGGCTGGGTTGAATCGAAGAAACTTCAACCGTTCCAATTCAATTTTTGCATTCATGTTAACAATACACTGGTGGGAAACTGCTCTACACCACAATATGTGATTGTCTTGATTGTTGAAATGAATTAAATTCTAGTTGAATTTACTTTCAAATAGAATAAAAATCAATCATAAAAAATCATCAAATTACCGTTTACTGGATTTATCATTTTAATATGGAGATGATAATATGTGATGATAGATATTTTCCGAAGCGTTTTGGCTTGAAAAACCTGCACCCCATATCTCCAGATCGGGGCCAGGAGTGACTTGAGATCCTCACTTTGTTGTCCAGACTTAACTTGTTGTTGGCTTTGAGAAGCCAGTGAAGTTTTCTGGACTTCCCCTCAAGCTTGCCTTTAAAAGTCTTAATGTGGTTAACGAAGTTGAGTCTGGAGTCTAGCTCAAACCCCAGATAGTTATGGTTTCTGCATTGTTTTAATAGTTCGCCATGAAGAAATACACTTGGGCTGGTTTGTCTTCTGAAGGTGTGCGTCACCACTGCACACATCTCTGGGTTAACCGAAATGTTCCAGTGGCAGGCACAATATTCGAAGCGTTTCAGGAGTATTTGAAAGTTGTCTGTGGCTCTACATAAACAATTGGCCCTTGACATGACTGCCGTTTCGTCCGCGAAGGTCGCCACCATATCTGGCTGCTCCCTACGCCGATGGGTACTTCCTGGTTTTGGCAAATCATGATTAAATAAGCTATATAGCGTTGTACCGAGGACACTTCCCTGCGGTACGCTGGCTCTGATTGCCTTTGTCGATGAAGACACTCCGTCTTGTACTACACTAATGGTCCTAGCTTTCAGGAAGGTTTTGACGATTTCGAAAAGCTGGGGGTTGATCAGCTTTTTAATCTTTGCTAGAAGCTTTCGTGCCAGACTCAATCAAACACCTGCTGGATGTCCAAATAAGTACTGATGGTGTACTGCTCTTTTTGGAAGCCGTCAAGGATCTGCTCAACGACCCTGTGTAGTTGCTCGGGTATTCCATGACAAAGCCTAAAATCAAATTGGTGATTTGCGATGGCTCTTATGACACCCGCCGAGTCCATGATTCTCCGTAGTATGCATCTCTCCAGTAGCTTGCCAAATGTTGGCAAGAGGCTAATGGGTCGATGGTTTTCAAGCTCTTCGTGAGGTTTCCCTGGTTTCGGTATCATTATGATGCTGGCTAATTTCCAATGTTTTGGAAAGTAGCCCAGCCTTAGGGACGCATTGAAGATGAGTAGTAGGAACAGCATTGCCTTTTGCGGTAGCGCTTTTACTACCACGTTGTCGATAACGTCATTTCCCGGGGCCTTCTTCGCTTTGAGTCTCTTTATATCCTTAGATATTTCCTGTTAAGTGATAGGCACCACCGGTAGCTCCATTTGGTGGGCCTCTTCCAGGATTTCCATGACTTTAGCCCCTCTGCTGCCTGATACTGTCTGAAACGGTTGGAAGATTCTTAGCAAAGGCTTCACGGATGATTCATGGCTCTAGCTAGTGCTACTATAATGATTGTAGGAAGCTCACTTTGGTTAATAATAGTTTGCTCCAAAAGAAAGGTGGCAGCCCTTATAGCATTACCAGCAATTGGCACTTTCTCTAATAAAATATTGCCCAAAATATATTTTCTTATTTTTGTATTTAAATTTGATGTGAAAACTTCCTTAGGGCATTCCTTCAAAGCAACAAACAAAATAACTGTGTACCCATGTTTAATTAGCATATCGTTTGTACTGTTTGCAAGCATTAAATTACCATTTCAAGTAATATGTTCGGGCTTACCTAAATAATGACTAATAATGCTTAACTTAAGTATTAATGAATAATAATGAATTATAAGAAACTAAAGTTATGTGAAAAATATAAGCATTACTCTGAAAAAAATACCAAATTTTTAAAAAATTCTTTAAAACAATTAAAACATAAAAGAAAAATATAATTCTTTGCAAAATTTTAAATCTTCAAATCTATCAGAAAAAGTAATTTTAGACCGCAGTAGAAATAAAAAGTTGCATTCTTTTGAGTAGTGTTATTATGATCTACTATTCGCGGAGAAAGCTGATTGGTATTGGAAATTCCACCGCACGTCCATATGCTGTCGAAGATCTCGACAAACTTGAAAGTTTTTTACAGAAGAAAACTTATTAGAATTTCCAAGCATACTCTTCATCATGGGATTCTTCACTTAAATATTTCCAATAGATTACGAGAGGTATGAAATCATGAGCAGTCTTATAATGATATTAAATCGGTCAAGCAAAGGACGCAGTCATACGAAACGAAATAGGCAAATCTGGACGATAGCGAGCAGCTTTTCAGCCTAATGACGCGAGTCAAATACAACGTTGTGCTGCGCAGAAACTCCCAACTTACTAAAGCTGCGACAACAAAGGTCATAAATTTGACGATCGTATACATAGGTGCACGTAAGACCTTTTGCTTTGGAAAGTTGTTCTCAAGAATAAGAACAATTTCGTTTCGGCCATATTTCCAATAACAGGCAGTATAATAATGTCACCATTGAGGGCAGTGATTACTTTAGTTTGATACATTCGGGAGTCACAATTAGTTGTATTGGACGTTCGGCTGCGAGATAAATGTAAGCGCATAGCAAGGTAAAAAGTTTTCAGAAGCCATGCAAACAGCTACCAATACTGAAAGCAAGGGCATAGGCAAGCTGACAACAAATCAACTACCGAGGATGCACAGAAGATCTAGAAATGTTTCTTATTCCAAAACTTAAGCAAGAACTTTATTTAGGGATAGACTTCAAAAATTTTGACTTTAATATTAAATCGCACACACCGCAGACGTATGTATCTGTATTAGATGTCGTATGTATTGATGGTTTCGAATAACCATAAAACTTTCATAACACTACTCGACAAAATTCTATGAAGTTTTGGTCAAACGGTTATAACTTGGCCGTTTATTTTTATATTTTTATAAGCGATACCTTAAACGACGCCTAATTAATGTGTCTATTTAAAACCAAAAATCAAGGCCTTCAAATATTTTTCTTTCGACTTTTCCTGAGCTTTCAAAGTCAAAATTTCAAGGGGAAAAATACCGAAAAAAATTATGAAATTTCAATTTTGCAGCTTAATATCTTCCAGACGTTAAGTTGCAGCTACAAAGTGTCTGAGTCGGATTTATAGCTGCATTTGTCATTTTTTTAAACTGCAAAGTTCAATAATACCAGTTGTAGGAAACTTAAGTTATGTGAAAAATAGGAGCACTACCTATAACAAAATATAGCTAATTTTTTAAAGTCATGGCCGGTTTCACCAGCCATGAACAAATTGTTATAAAGGAATCGCCTTGTCCCTGGAGCAGTTATAGCATTTTGGTGAAGATATATAATATGTCTTAATTCAAGGAAAGTGAACAAAGTCACAAGTTCTTTGCCACATATCGATAGTATTTTGAACCGGTCGTCATGGTCATCCGCTTATATCGAGGGCCCGTATATTTGATTACTTAAATATGCTTAAACTCTGGTATACTCCAGCTTCCGTTTTCTACTTCTATGTAACTGTATTATTCTTAATATTTTCTAATAAGTTTTGTACAATTTTTACTTTTTTTTACGACTACTCTTCTGTGAGGAACCGTGTGCCTCACAGTACTATGAAGGCTGACGGACTGGATAATGATGACGGACCGGATAAGGCTGATGGACCGGATAAAGATGACGGGTCGGTCGCCACGGATATCCGGAGGCCGCCAATTCGCCGCGGGCGCTCGCTCGGAGAGGGGCGGATAAGCCACAAGCGGGGGGAGAAAACATAACGTGACCAAGGAGAGTGATCGAAGTGAACTACACCGGAGCACCGAGTGAGTCGAGTACGGAGAACGGGATTCAAGGGCAGTCAGTGGTGATACAAGTGAAGAGCGAACCGTTCAGTGCGAGTTCAGAGTGGCGGATCGAAGCAGTGGCCGAGATCATTGGCCCCTGAACACTGGCATCGACGCCGCTACGCCTGGAGACAGCCACGCGACTGACAGATTCCCTCGTACGAGATCAGAACAATAATATAAGCCCTAGCCCTAAGCCATAGTCCTAAGAAAGCTTAAAACCTAAGAATAAACAAGTGTCACACAGAAAACCCCGACAAGTAATAAGTTGTCGTAGAGGCAACATTTATAAATTCGTTGCATTGAGCCCAGTGACCGCTGAGCGAGCCCAGCTACCGCAAGCGGACACAGAAAACGGTTCGTTACACTTCTTTGAAATTTTCCAAATTTCGTTTCGAAAAATTACCGGCCTTGAGAAAGCAGAACTGTTTTTTTTTTACAAGTTTATATGGCAGTCAACTTTTTCGGAAAGGCATTCAACCGGTACCTTGATCCGATGTCCAGAAATCGGTTCTTAGGTCTTCATTTAAAAAAACTCATTTATAAATATAAAACGAGTAGGAACGTTGTGAGCCGTGGCAAAGGTCGAGTTTCTACTTTATAACCAGTACTCAGTCAGCATACATATATGTGAGCTTTATGCAATTTATACAATATATTATACATATGTTCGCAAGCAGGATACATTTTTGCAAAAAAAACTAATTTCAAAAAACTAAAACGAACCCTTTGGGAGATTTTTATATATTAGATGTTATACGTTTCCATTTTTGTTTTGTAGAAGTGTGTGCAAGAGAGGGAGGGCAGGCGTTTCGTAGCTACTGAAATTTGATTGGTTTATCTGGCTGTAATAATGATCCGACCTGATCCAGATTCGGCAATCTGGTAGATACGGTCATTTTTCATGATTCTGCGTTTTTGGGTTTCTCGTATCTTAAAAATGGTTGCTCTAGCTTGTATAGTCTCTGAGATCTAGGTACTCCTCTGGACGAACAAGCAAAGCAAATGGGGTCGTGTGTGAGAGGGAGCGAGAAAGAATGTTTCCTTTCGAAATGGTTTTCTTCATTGTAGCTATAATTATGATCCGACCTGATCCAGATTTGCCAATCTGATAGATACGACCATTCTCCATGATTCTGCGTTTTGGATTTTGTAATATCTTCAAAATTGTGACGAAATTTTTAAATACACTTTTAACAGTTTAATATCACAGAAGTCCGGATACAAAATTTGGTTGCTCTAACATTTATACATAGTCTCTGGTATGATCTCATGTAGACGGACGGACGGATAAACCGACATGGCTATTGATTCTGATCAAGAATACTACTTTATCGGGTCGGAAACGCTTCCTACTGGGTTTAACACAGTGGATGTGTAAAATAACACAATCTAAAATCACCACAAATCTAAAATACCCCTATACTCATCGAGTACCGGGTATAAAAAAAAGTTTAAAAACCAAGATCTATTACGATAAAATTTTTTTCATAGCCAACATTTAATCAAGTAAATCGAAATACCATATAGAAGGTTATGATACTCATACATACCTTTAGTGTGATTGCTGCTCTTCCTATTAATTCATTATCATGTTTGCCAGAAGATGCGGTGACAGCTATTTCTTTCATTAATTTACTAAGCCCCTTTACACCTTTCACATCCAGTATTTTGTTAACTTTTTCTTTGACCGTTTCTGCTGCATCAAAATCCCTAAAAAAAATATATATATAAATAGGATTTTTTGTGGTGTCGTAATTAAATGATTATTAACTATAACTAACTATATATCGGAGCATTAAAATTTGGAGGAGGACTATATATATATATATATAGAGATATTAGGCTGAGCCAAAATTAATAATTATAATTAATAATAATAATTTTTCAACCGGGCACCCTTTTATTCTATTCTCTTTTTGTAAGTAAAACTACACAATTTTTAGTTTACGTTTAAGGATTGCTACCTCAAAAGGAAAACTAAATTATTTTTTTCATAAAATGTACATTTTTTTAAAATGAATTCGTAAGTTTTTTAATATAATATTGAAACTTGGAATCTAGTTCATATTCAACATAAAATATTTGTATTAGTGTTTGGAAAATTTTTGCTGAAGTTGTTAACAAAAAATAAGAGATACTGTTAAAAAGTTGCTTGTAAGTCACCATTTACTTTTCATATCTAATGTTATACTTTCATCGAAAAAAATTAGCCTAACTAGCACTTCAAACAAACACCAAAAGTTACGTAGTATTTTCAAAGGTTACTATATTTAAGTTGATATTTTGATACTGTTCCTAGGGAGAAATGGCTGACGGTGCTTTACTAGGGTTTTGTCTAAACTAGAACAACAAATGAGAAAATTTCTTTAATACCCTTTAGTTCCTTTTTTAACATAGTAAACTGATTTCTGAATAGAACGATTTTCAAGGAATAAATGACTTTCAACATCCAACGATAGCGATGTAAGCCAACAGGCGCTTTTTTAATCAATAATATTATTACCTATTATTATTATTATATATATATTATTATTTTATATATAAGCCAAACAAATTTTGATATTGGGCGAAGCCTGATATTATTATTATTATATTATTATTTAATATATTATCGTCATCAGCTGATTATTGTCAACAAAAATCCGCATAATTATACCCGGTACTCGAAGAGTAAGGGGTATATTAGATTTGTGGGGATAACGGTTGTGTGTAACGCCCAGAAGGAGGCGTTTCCGACCCCATTAAGTATATATATTCTTGATCAGCATCAATAGCCGAGTCGATATATGTAGACATGTCTGTCTGTCCGTCCGTCTGTCCGTCCGTCCGTCCGTCTTAATTTGCGCCTATATCTCAGAGACTATTAAAGCTAGAGCAACCAAGTTCTGTATCCAGTCTCCTGTGTGATCACACTACTCCAAATTTATTTCAAAATTTCGCCCCGCCCCTTTCCGCCCGCACAAAGGACGAAAGTCTGTGGCTTAAACAATTTTGAAGATACAAGAAAACTAAAAACGCAGAATCATAGAAAATGACCATTTCTATCAGAGTGTTGAATCTGGATCAGATCGGATAATTATTATAGCTACAATGAAGAAAACCATTTCGAAAGTCATCGTTCCCTCCCGCTCTCTCTCACACGCGGCCCCATCTGCTTTGCCCATTCGTATTTTTTGAAGCCTAGTTCTCAGAGACTATAAGAGCTAGAGTAACCAAACTTTCTATCCGAACTCCTGTGATATCAAACCAGCACAAGTGTATTTCAAAATTTTTCCACGCCCCCTTCCGCCCCCACAAAGAAAAAAATCTGTGGAATCCACAACTTTTAAGATAAATGAAAACCAAAAACGCAGAACAATGGAAAATTACCATATCTACCAGATTGCCGAATCTGGATCAGGTCGGATCAATATTATGGACAGAAGGAACAAATTAAATTTCAGTGGCTACGCAACGCCTGCCAAGCGCTGACTCATCCCTCTCTCTCTGTCGCAAACACTTGTACGTCTCAAATATGTAGTTATACATGTAGAAATGTAGAAGCAGATGTAAAAAGCATATGCAAACAAAATTGGAAACAAGTATAATATTCCAAAAATGTACTTCATTTTTTGAAATATTATTTTTTGCCCATTTTTTTTTAATTTCTCCCTTTTGTGAACATATAAGAAATTGCATAAATCGCATGCTCATATATGTATGTACATATGTACATATATACTGACTGAGTACCGGGTATAAAGTAGAGCCGTGGCCTTTGTCGCGGCCAATGTACTTGTTTTAGTTCCGTGCTATGACCATGGCGTCAACCATAAGCAAAACTCGTGTTTGGTTAATCGGACAGACAAACGATACGCTAAATCCATAAATTCTTCCAACAATCCAAGGTAATCCAATGTAAGGCTTTTACAGTACTTTTTCGACTTGAGAAAAAGACATACATATATTGCATCTCGAGAAATTCTGCTGATTTGGGAAAAGCAAGCATACCCACACGAAAATTTCAATACGAAAAGGAGAAGCTTCTAAAATATTTTTAAGAATGGCAAGCCCTTAAAAAAAATAAAGAAAATAATGTCAAGCGAATTGAAGGATTGCAATAAAAAAGAATCAGCTTGACAAGCTAAGCCTAATGTTTTAGGCATTCTAACGATCGAAGAGGATAAAAACTTTCTAATTTCGCAAAGGAAAAATTGATGTGGGAAAATTGATTCTCTGGATAAAACATATTGTAAAAAAATATCTAAAATCCTAGACAGAGAAGAAAGAGAAAAAAGAAGTTACAACACCGAAAAAAGATGCGTGTTCAAAATCAAACCAATTCATGCACTCTTGACTCTTAATTTTCCGAAGACAGCTTTAAAGAATCACAACAGATGCGTCTACATACATACATAGGTCCAAAGTGGGAAGAAAGAAAATGGTAAGCGTTGGATTAGCTGTTAGCCTTGATGTGTTCTGTCTTTTTAACTCAAAAGTGCAGCAAATACTATTCGACGACTACTAATGTTATATATGTAGGGACAAATTGGAGAATGCTTAAAAGCCGAATTTAAACCAGAATGTATATTGACTGTTCACTGGGTCAGAAAAATGATAAAAGAAATAAGCGGTGACGAAATAATCGCTGGACCACCTATTTTAATATCACGACAGCTAGTCGATCAACTTCTTGCGGTCCCAAAACGTAGCTGCGGATCGGGAAAAGCAGCTGCTGAAGCTGTTTTCGAAACAATATCTTCTTGGGGCTTAAACGAAAAGATAAAGTGTATGTGTTTTGATAAAACCGCATGTAACACAGGGCTTAGAAATGGAGCTTGTATTCTGCTGGAAAAAAATTAGAGGAGTTACTATGGCTGGCCTGTCGTCATCATGATTTGGAAATTGTTCTTCAAGCGATAAATTACCTTTCTTTGGGGCCTCCCTCTGGACCTGACATTGCTATTTTCAAAAGATTGAAGAGTTTTTGGAAAAATGTAAAGAGAAATTACTATTCATCAGTTCTTTCTGATTCATTGCTATGTAATCTCTTTAAAGATTATACTAGTCAACACGGCATTTCCGCTGTCGCCCAAAGTGACTTTATCTGATAGATTTGGAGATTTAAAATTTTTTTTTTTTTTTTTTTAAAACTTATTTGTGGTAGCAATTTGAAAAAAAAAATTGTGTAGTTTTACTTACTAAAAGAGAATAGAATAAAAATGTGTGCGGATGTAAAAAAAAATGTTTGGTCCAATTTTGTCTCAGCCTTATATACATATATACAAATCAATATAGTTAATATTAAGAGCTAAGACTGAACACTGAAAAATGTCGAAATCAATTTATGTACATTGGCAATGTCGTATATTCGTATTTTTACTTTGGGACGTTGATATGCAATAACTGCACCATCAAGTGGCCCAAGCGACACCAGCCGATGGCTGTTACGCACGGATCCCAGGCAAGAACGCAGCCCACCTCCAGCCCAACCGACCGAGGTGCGCTGCCGCATAACGCGCGATTCGTTAACCGAACCGATCGCGGACATGCAGGAAAGATAGGTGTAAGACTAGTGTTCAAGGAAAAGTAGAACTAATCTAACTAAAAAACTGAGCAATTTCTAATTACGGGTCATATCTTTCCGGTAATATCAGTATATATATCATATCAGTAATTTAAGACTAGGGAGACAGTTAGTAGTAGATATAATATGGTAGAGGGAATTATAATCCGAGCATAGGACCCTAAACGGTTCATGCAAGGAATAATTCGATCTATAAAGCGGAAGAAACAGCGGTGTATAATTTCTAGTGCTTCTAATAAGAATCGTGAAGTTTATGCGGTTCAACAGGTCAGGGCTATCTAAGTCACCATTGATCAAGTTGTGCACAAAAATCACACCAAGCATTTTCCTACGATTAGCTAAGGTTGGAAGGTGTATTAAAAGCAATCTATTAGGGTAGGACGGCAGTCTCACACCTGCATCCCAAATGAGGCCGCGTAAAGCAAAAAGTTGTACTGATGATGGTGTACGTTGTGCTGAGAGCACCATACACAAGAGCCGTATTCTAAAATCGGACAAACCAGAGAGGTGTAGAGAGTCTTTGGTACATAGGGGTCGTCAAATTCCTTTGACCACCTCTTTATAAACCCAAGCACGCCCATGACCTTATTTACCATAGTAGAAATGTGTTCTGAAAACTTTAACTTGGGATCTAATAGAACACCAAGATCATCAACCCGGGTAATTCTCTCAAGAGAACCACCACAAAGGGTGTAAGGAACCAGAAAGACGCTGGACCGATAAAAAGTCATTACTTTACATTATGAAGCATTAAGGTTTAATAAATTTGCACAGCACCAAGACTGAAATCTATCGAGATCGGATGGCAACCTGGATTGGAAAGAAATGTCCTTATACTGGACACAGAGCTTAACATTATCCGCATACATAAGTAATCGAGAGTATGTTAATACTGAAAAATACTATGTATAAATGAATACATTTATAAAGAATGTAAAGAGTAAGGCGCCTAGATGGCTGCCCTGTGGTACGCCCGAAGTCACCATAGCTGGTGAGGACAGGGAGTTTTTGAAAAGGACTCTTTGAGACTTAGAACAAAGGTAGCTAGAGATCCATCTCAGGAGATTGGGCGGGAACCCTAGGAGGTCGAGCTTTTGTTCTAAAATCGGTGTAAACAACATCTGTCTGCAAATTACCTTGAAAGCATTTAATTATAAAGGAGGTAAACTCCAATAAATTAGTAGTGGTTGATCTCCGCCTTATAAATCCATGTTGAGCTGAGATATAAGTGATCTGCATAGGTGCTGCAGGTGCGGAGTTAAAATTTTCTCAAACACTTTAGGAATAGCGGATAACTTAGATATACTTCTATACTTCAATGCGCCAGACTTGCTACGTTTTTTATGGAGAGGAATTATAAAGGACTCCTTCCATATCGGGGGAAAGCATGAAGAATGTATGGGCAGGTTGAATAGTTTAAGAAACGGTCCACACAGAGACTCGGCACAGTACCTGAGTACACAGCCGGGAACTCCGTCCGGACCCAGTGAAAACACCGGCTTAATAGTTCGTAGATCATGAAGCAACGAGCTTTCATTAACAAAGGACTGAAAATGGCGTTCGATCTCGGTAAACCGTATGGATACGGCTGACCAGAGTAAACGTCTTGCGAATAGGTAGTTTGGAAAAAACGGGCAAAAAGATCGGCAATTGCCTGATCATTATCTGCCGACGTATTAAGGAAGGATAGCGAGGATGGGTGTGCGGACGTTCTACGCTAACTGTTTACGAAGCTGTAGAACTGTTTGGGGTCCTTAAAAATGTATCCTGCATCGAGATAGGTAGTTCTTATAGCATTGAGCGTAAAGAACTGAAAAGTTTGACCGAGCCATTACATAATGAGAGAGAGAAGAAGGAGAGCCAACTTCTTAAAATTTTGAATAAGTCTTGATTTTAATTTTTTTAGACTGGATAGCTCCTTGGTAAACCAAGAGGGTTTTCTCGATCTAATAGGACAGGAAAGCGGGACACAAGAGTCAAAAAGTGAGTCCAGTGCATCATAGAAAATGTTTGTGCCTATCGTAACATCAGTGCACAAATATTTATTTATTTATTTATTTTTTTACAAAGCACAGATCAAGAAGTCGACCCAAGGAATTTTGAACATAGTTAACTTGAGACAGAGACAGGTCAATCAAGTCGTCAACAAAGTCATGTCGTGACATGGGCACTAAGCTATTAAACTCATTTACCGAAGACCAAACAATTCCTGGCAAGTTGAAGTCACCAAGAACTATCATATGATCTTTGTCTGATAGCGAGGAAGAAATAGCGGTTAAGGCGGACAAGGGCTGCTTGTAAATTGCGATAGCCAAAGAAGATGAAATATACGAGCAAGTTATGAAAACTGAGAAAGCGGGAAGAATCAATTTTATACACAGGCATTCCAGTTCCTGCTGATTATGGACTGTGAAAAGTTCCGACGTAAAGTTTGAGTCCATAGCAATCAGAACCCCTCCTGCACGTCGAGATGAACGATCCTTTCTATTAGTTGTGTACCGACCTGCCAAAACTTCGGAACTAAGAATGTCCGGCTTTAACCAGGTTTCGGTAAACACAATAACGTGGGATGCAAATGCGACACTATCCTGGAAATGAATGCTGAGCTTACTACGCAAGCCTCGAACATTCTGATAGGTCACTAAAAGAGAGTTTGTTAGTTTTTTGGACGGGTGGAGGTAGAGCGGGAAGATGACGAAGGAGCACTAGTCTGATTAGTTGGCCGGGTTATTGGGGGCCTAGTCTTTTTCTTTGCCTTAAACTCCTTCACCACCAAATGCTCCGGCCAAAATTTGGCAGAACAGATGGTGTTAAAGTGAGTTTGGGAGACACTTATTTTGAATGAAGCTATCTCCCTGGTGTAAGATAAGTTTAACTTTTCCACCTTAAAATCAACAGCTGTTATTTTGCTTTGAATACAAGCCGTCACATCCTTAGTTGTGGAGTCAGGGGCTTGACGTGAGACCAAATTTTCATCACCAGCAGCTGTCGTTACCTTTGGAGTAGCGAACGAAATTAGCTGCTGCACTTTTGGAGTGGTCGGAGTCAGCTTATCAGCATCGGCTGGCCGAGGGGCAGTTGGCACATGCAGATCCCGCGGAGTGACCTTTTTACGCCTGGGAGACTCAGTCAGTAGTTGTAAACCACTAAACTGAGACTCCATGGCTAGGAGCCGATCGTGTTGCTCTTTGAAGCCCACGGTCAGCTCCCTAAAGCCCTTCCGGGTCTGCCTCATAAATGCTGCCACGGCATGCCTCACAGCTGTAATGCAGGCCATTCCTTTTGGAGATGGCATCACCCACGAGACCGGAAAACCCGGCGCATTTAGCGTGCACTACGCTATCGTAAACATTTTTTTTTTTTTCCTTCAAAAAAAAACTGATATCAGACCAGTGTGCCAGATAAACGCCAAAAGAGGAATAAGTAAGAATGAGAGCGGTTACAGCAGTTACAATTGAGAGAGAGAGAGAGACAGCGCTGCTGCACAGAAAATATCGAGAGCGAGAGAGAAAGAACAGTTTTTCAAGTGTGGGTAATAGGGAGAGAATGATAAATCAACACAACTAATAGGTGAGAGCGGCTAAATATGATACTGTGTGTACTTACGAAAAGCACAAACAAAAACACACTGTTAGGCGATGCAAAAAATAATAATTTAAATTATGTTTTTCACAGTAAACAGGACTGCACCCGCCATCAAGAATAGACAATACAGTAGGTTGTTAATTTATGAAGTTTTTGAGGGGGTATTTTCATAAAAACCGGCTGTTTAGGCAAAATAGGTTGAAAGTAAGCGATCACTAAAAAAGAGAATCAAACGATGACAAAGAGAAACGAACGATGATATGTTCATCAATATTCATATAAAATACATTTCAACAAATTTTAAATACTCTTCAAGGTGTTGGGACCTTAAACGAAAAGTATAGACATTTGAAATAATTTTTTTTCTTAAAACCTGAGCCTTATATGTGATTTTACAATGAAATATGAGCTACAATTTTTTATTCTATTGCGCAAATCAACATAATTGCATTTTTTCCCGCTGTGAACAAAACCATAATTCGTAAAATTTGTTTTGGTTCACAGCGGAAATGCTGTAGTGACTAGTGTTATTATCCCTAGACCAACGGAACGGCTTCATCGTTGCTGCAGGTGACCATTTAAGTGCATGCAAGCATAAGTATTTTTGGACAATGTTAGATACATATTTTCTATCTCCACTTGAATTTTGCGTTGACGTACTTATTAATGAATTGATAGACAATTTCTCTGCTCTCACTTTCATAAATTTTTCCTTATTTAATTACTTTCCTTACATAAATTTACCAACTATTGTTGGTAATAAAAAATGATATGCTCAGCATATTTTGCAACTCGCTATGGTGGATGGTAAAATTTTTAATGCGTTAACGTTCCTACATTTATCATCCAAACTTGATGTACAAGTCTGGCAAGTTCGACCCTTCGATAAAAAAGCCCAAGCTATGGAATGGAAAAATAGAAATCAAACTGAAAGTCGCTCAACATTGGGTTATTCGTCATTGTGTGTGTTAGGTTTCCCAGACCGATATTTAGTCGATATACGTTAGATCATAGCCAGTGGTGCAGTAGTAAATTAAATGACTATTATTGTTTGCTATTTTGTACTGGCCACTGCATCACATCGTACATCGACATAAGGTCCCTCACGGCAGCAGCCTATCCAGCCGTTCTCTCACGTCTTCTTTAATACTTTCGCCTTCTTCGTCTCTTACATTGGGGCACGGTCAATTCGGCCCGCCTGCCCTTAATATAGTCTGCATCTATCACTCATATAGTCTGCACCTAGCATTCAGATAGTCTGAAGCTAATCTTCGTTGCCATCAGACTGTCTATCGTCGTTATTATATCGCATCCAGCATTCACCCACAGACTTATGTACATACGCAATACGTCGGTCTACATAAAGTCTGGTGCTGATCGTATCGTATCATATCTTATTCGTTGCATCGGTCTATAACACTACTCGACAAAATTCAACTTATTTTTCCGCTGTCGCCAAAAACGACTTTTTCTGATAGATTTGGAGATTATACATTTTTAAAAAGTTTTTAAAAAATGTTGTATTTTTTTTCATAGGTAGTGCTTTCCATTTTTCACATAACTTAAGTTTCCTACAACTGGTTGTATTGAACTTTGCAGTTAAAAAAAGCTGACAAGCAGCTTTCCACCTCCGCGTAGGCCGGCCCCCTGTCCAAGCCGTATGCAACTACCAAAGGTATCGACAGAGGACAGCAATCTCCAGTTCAATCGATGGAGGAACTCCACTCAAGAAGTCTTGTGCATCCGCAAGAAGGATATTTCGTCGGATTCGAACAAACCTGCCTCATGCTTATCTTCGAGGCTAATGCATCAGTTGGCAAGAGATGAGCAGGCAGCGCAACCTGTTGATGCCGAAATCCAATCCGAGATCCATCTGAGATCCAATTCGAAACGCACATATTCTAATACGTTTTTGGAGAAACAAACTGGATCTTCACCAAGATATTACGTCCGATTGGGGTGTTCTGAGGTGGCTGCTGTGCTTGATAGAGCTGCGCCAGACTCCCAGGAATCTCAATGGAAGTTAGACATTAGCAGTGAGGTCTCCATACCATTTGAACCATCTCCAGAACCGGCTACTGATCAACATATGTTCTCGCTTTCGAGCCATCAATTATCGTCACGTCCCTGCAGTTCGCGTCAGTTCCTGACATGCCAACCAAACAGCAGCCCTAAGTCAAGGTTAAAGTTCTACATCTGGCTGATAGTTCTTCGCATGAGGGTCTTCTGGATAATCTGAACAAGCCCACACGCTTGGGTTTTAGACCTCAATCTTCGTTGAACTCTGCTGGCCGCCATCAAATCATCCCACCCAGGAAGCAACCAGTTCAGCGCTTAACCAAATCAACTTTCATCAACGCTTATAAGCTGAATCTTTGCGCAGGAAATAGAGTTTTTCTTTTCTAGTTCCATCACAATATTGTCCTATTGGGGGGAGTGGAGCTGCAATGAAGACGGCAACTTATACCGTACCACTGACCATTCAGTTCGTCAATTGAATGAGCTGATTAAACTTTTAGGCCACATCTTGGCCCTGACTAATTCTACATTATTTTAGTTTCAATTACAGAGAGCCCTTCCGGTCTGGATGTGCCAATTCGAGCGCGATTGAATGTCGGCCCGCTCTCTTCGTTCGCAGAGCCTAACGGTTCCAAGCTCATTATCAATCGATCAGATCTCAGGCAATTCGTCGCCTACTTCTACTACTACAGATCTTCTGGTCGCGATGGAAGGAAGACAATATTTCATCGCTGAAGCTGCGCTCAATCTTACCATTTTGGCTTCGAATGACAGCCTTACTTCGACGCTGGGCTCTGCGTGGAATCTCTTTAACGCTTCGTTGCTCATGTATACCTTATTATAACTCGTTCCCAAAATTGATTGGGAAGGTCATGCATTTTGCTGCGCCAGCATCGAGACTTATGGTGCTGATAGCTGACGGTCAGCGTTCAGCCTACCTTCTTAAGCGATGGGCTCTCCCGACTGGGCTGAACGAGTGCAATATATCCACCTTTAACCTTATATCTGGACCTTCACTGGACTTCGCTTATGGCAGTCCCACAATCATCGTTCTTAGAAGCCATCTAGTCAATCTTATCGTCATATATCGAGAGCTGTTGGAGCTTAGTCCATCCAAATGGTGCTCTATCGACAAGTGAGTGGAGAGGAGCTTCAGTGAAGATTGCAAACTAAATTTTCCTTTGCACTAGGAGCTACTCCGGAATATTTGGAATGAACGAACTGAGGACGCTTTTGGTAACCATCGTGGCCGTTGCTAATGAAAATCCTTTATTCTCGATTTCAGAGATCCATGTCGAGAGAGATGACATTGCGCCTCCGCATTGTTTGAATGGCGGTCTGCCTGCTTCGTCCGATCAATCACTCTTAACATGGATAAACATCAATCATCTGGACTCTTGACGGTGTCTGGATCTCTAACAGGCTGCTTCTGCTAAACCCTATCGAGTCTGTTAAAAGTCAGCATTTCAGCAGGGAAAGAGTAGCGGGTTTCCCAGTCCGATATTTAGTCACCAAAACATTAAATAATAGACAGTGGTGCAGCCTAACGTCAACTACCAATATTGTTCGATATTTGCAATGCCCACTGTAGTAAATCAATGTTAATCATACATGTATACTTCTGCACGGCACGGCATCATGGGCAATTCGGTACACCTGCATACATATGGTCTTGAGCTGATCTTCGCGGCGATCAGACCGTCTTTCGTCGGTATTAAGGTATGCGGAATGAAATACGAACAACTGTTCTAACACAAATAACAAATTTATTCCAAGTCCGACTAACCTAAATTTTCTATATGTTTTTAATTAGACTATAAGCTATTTTTACAAAAAATGTTCATGACCATAGCGATCAGCCTTCCTTATATTTTCGGGTACCTTGCGCATAGCCTCCTGAATTCCTTTTGTATCCATTATAGCAAGCTCTCTTTTGATTTTTAATATTAAACAGTCGATGTTTTTTGGATTATATCCCTTGCTGTAAACATTTCTTTTCAAATTTGCCCAAAACTTTTCAATTGGCCTTAATTGAGGCACATTTGGAGGGTTTTGCAGCTTATGCACGAACTCAATGCTCAAATGGTCAAGAGCCTTAGAGTTGATTTGGCATAATGAGCAGACGCTAAGTCGGGCCAAAACACCGTATTATCATTCACATGATATTTATCAACAAACTTTTTAAGCGCTGGAAGACAATTGTCTATGTAATTTTGCGCATTCACAGCCAATCCTGCTTTGAAAAACACAGGATCACTGATTCCACGCTCGCTTATGGCTAACTTTGTTTTTGTAATTTCAGTGACATTTTTAGGTGGTTAAGTATTGGGAAGCTTAAAGTAATATTTTGGAGTCCATGTATGACCTTCCACTGTGAAATATGTCTCATCATCCATTATGAAAACCTTTGAGCAGCTTGCAGAAAACAAATTTCTAGAAAGCGCACGCAGCCGAAGTTTTATTGTTTTTCTCTGAACTTCTGTGACTTTAGGTACGGTTTTTTTTAGAAAATATCATAACTCCCATGTCTTTTACATACTTTTTAACCGCTTTATCAATCACATTGTATTTTTTGGCAAGCACACGATACGATTTAGCTGTGCGACCCACAATCTCAGCCTTTAATTTGGCTCTAACTTCAGACTGCTGCAATGGACATTTTCTTCCGGACCCAGGGGCTCTATCCATTTTTTTTCCACTCTGAACATCAGAAATTACTTTATAAATAAAAGTTTTCTTAAAGCCCACAGCCGAAAAGTAATGAAAAATTGTATTTTTCGGCTGAGATGGGTTATTTGCGCAATATGTGCGAATCAATTTTCGACGCTCATCTGTGCTCAGAGACATTTCAGCAACTACGCATTATCTAGAAAACTAATTTTTGCTGCAATGCATGCTGGAATAGTACCGTTTATTATCGTGCGTTTTGTTGTGCTCTGTCAATTCTAGGAACTTTTTGAGAACATGTTCAATTTTGTTCGTATTTCATTCCGCATACCTTATATTGCATCGATCGTTCGCCCACATACATATATGTATATACGCGATACGTCGGTCTACATATAGTCTGGAGCTGATCGTATCGTATCATATCATATTCGTTGCATCGATCTTCAATCGATCTTTCATACATACTTCGCCTAAACACACAGTGGCATATAAAAAGTTTAAAGTGCTACAAATTTTAAAATAGACGAAAAACCAAAAATGTTTAAACGCCAGTTTGTTGTATGTTTTATCACAGTTAAAAAAGGAACTTTATTTGCTGATTAAATATTGCTCAGTTTTAAAAATAAAATAAAAACTTAAAATATATCTTAAATACAGGTCAAAGCCAGAATGATCCATCCACAAAAAAATTGAATATTAGTCGAATAAAAGGTTAAACAGGAATTTTAATACTTAGTATGTAATCCCCTAACCTTTATTACGGCTTTTAACCTACTATTCATGGAAGAGACCAGCTTCCGAGTGCTTTCCGAGCTTATTTTGTTCCATTCCTCCAGAAGGGCTTTTTTAAGGTCGTTTTTGCAAGAAATCCTGTGATTCTGGGTGTTTTTCTCCAGCGCAGCCCACAAATTTTGAATAACATTTAAGTCTGGAGACTGGGCTGGGGGAATCATCAAGTGGGGGCAGTTCCAGATAAGCCAGGACTGTACTATTCCTGACGAATGTTTCGGGTCATTTTCCTGGTAGAACCGGAAATCAATTTTTTGTGGATGGATCATTCTGGCTTTGACCTGTATTTAAGATATATTTTAAGTTTTTATTTTATTTTTAAAACTGAGCAATATTTAATCAGCAAATAAAGTTCCTTTTTTAACTGTGATAAAACATACAACAAACTGGCGTTTAAACATTTTTGGTTTTTCGTCTATTTTAAAATTTGTAGCACTTTAAACTTTTTATTTGCCACTGGATCGTTTTGGCTTTGAGCCACTGTATATGTGCATACGCCTTCGTCGGTCTACATCAGGGGTCGGCACGCAATACACTCACATGTTTTGTGCGTTTGTGTGTGAAGGCAAGAGACACGAAGCAACACGAAGGCAAAACGTTTCATGCTTTGCACTGAAAGAAATTAATCCAGATAAGGAAAAATGTTTTGCGCCAAACAAAAGAAAAAACGAGGGGGAACGATCCGACCTGATCAAGATTCGGCAATCTGGTAGATATGGTAATTTTCCATGATTCTGCGTTTTTGGTTTTCTTTTATCTTAAAAATTGTGGATTCCACAGATTTTGGTCCTTTGTGGGGGCGGAAGGAGGCGTGGCAAAATTTTGAAACAAACTCGTGCTGGTTTGATATCATAGGAGCTTGAATAGAAAGTTTGGTAGCTCTAGCTCTTATAGTCTCTGAGAACTAGGCGTCAAAAGAAAAAATAACACTACTCGACAAATTTCAACTTTTTTTTTCCGCTGTCTCCAAAAATGACTTTTTCTAATAGATGGGGAGATTTACAAATTTTTTAAGAATTATGGTTTTTTTTTCATGGAGTAGTTTTTTTTTAAAGAATTTTTAAAAAATCTGGTATTTTTTGTCATAGGTAGTGCTTTTATTTTTCACATAACTCACATTTCATACAACTGGTTGTACTGAACTTTGCAGTTAAAAAAGCTGATAAATGCAGCTATAAATCCGACTCAGACACTTTGTAGCAGAAACTTAACGTCTGTCAGATATTAAGCTTCCAAATTGAAATTTCATCATTCTTTTCGGTATTTTTTACCCGAAATTTTGACTTTGAAACTTCAGGAAAAATCGAAAAAAAAATAAATGAATGCCTTGATTTTTGGTTTTAGATAGACACATTAATTACGCGTCATTTAAGGTATCGCTTATAAAAATATAAAATCAAACGGCTAAGTTATAACCGTTTGACCAAAACGACCCAAAATGACTTTTACCTGAAAAAATACCGTCCGGTACGTTTTTGGTCCAACTTCCAAAATGGGATTGCAAAAAACAAAAAGGACGTGTAATTTTGGTTTTACCGAGTCTTAGGTATTGATATATATCGGATATATATCCTACCTGGTCATATTTATTTGGGGTGTAAGTGTTGTGGACATTTTTATTCCTTATACCTAAGCCTTGGTAAGGATAAATATACATGAATACCTGTTAGGGTCAAATGTTGACCTTTTTCCTTCACAGGTGCTGGTCCCGCAGATATTTGACCTTTCTCCTTCAAGCTATTCATAAAAAAGGATATATAACTCTGTACCTATAGTATCCCTGCCTCAGTTTAGTTCTGACTTCCAGCAGAATACGATCGTGTGTTTTCGAAAAATACCAATTGTTTTTAATTGAAATGGACAACCCAAGTCGGTCAACTTCATGTGCTTACCGAGCAGACTCGTTTTGCTACATATGTGGAAAGTATATGACCAGCAAAGAAGAAAAAATCGTTTTTACCGAAAAGTTCCAAGAACAGTATAAGGAAAACTATAAGATGTGGCCCAAAAGTATTGGCGAAGAGTGGGCTCCAAGCTGTATATGCAAAACGTGCAAATTGAATTTAACAGCATTTAATAAAGAGGAAAAGTAAGTTACCCTAAATCAGAAGCTATGAAGTGTACAAAAAATACTAAGCATTACTTTGGGGATGTTAGTGATGAACACGGAGAGAGATTTCACCAACAATTAAAAGCTATGGAACGACGGTATCAAGGTGTTTGGAATGAGAATATCTTGGGCGACTATGTGTGGAATAAAAAAGAACATAAAAGAATCTGACTTAAATGACAAAAGAAGACAGACAAACCATTTTAAAAATAGTAACAAGCAATAACAATAAAAATATTTAAGTATCATAACACTTAAATAAATTCAAGTATTTTTCGGTATTTCGGTAGATAAAATGAGATTTGGGTCGTTTTGGTCAAACGGTTATAACTTAGCCGTTTGATTTTATATTTTTATAAGCGATACCTTAAATGACGCGTAATTAATGTGTCTATCTAAAACCAAAAATCAAGGCATTCATTTATTTTTTTTTCGATTTTTCCTGAAGTTTCAAAGTCAAAATTTCGGGTAAAAAATACCGAAAAGAATGATGAAATTTCAATTTGGAAGCTTAATATCTGACAGACGTTAAGTTTCTGCTACAAAGTGTCTGAGTCGGATTTATAGCTGCATTTATCAGCTTTTTTAACTGCAAAGTTCAGTACAACCAGTTGTATGAAATGTGAGTTATGTGAAAAATAGAAGCACTACCTATGACAAAAAATACCAGATTTTTAAAAAATTCTTTAAAAAAAAACTACTCCATCAAAAAAAAAAAAACATTCTTCAAAATTTTTAAACATCCAAACCTATCAGAAAAAGTCATTTTTGGAGACAGCGGAAAAGTCGTGTCGACTAGTGTAATCATAGGAAACAAAAAATCGTAGTAATAAAAAAACAAAAAAACAGCATCATAAAAAACTAAAAAAAATAAAAAAATTTTATTAACTTGCAACATATTTGCAAATCAAACATTGCGCCCCGCCATCTATATTTTCTAAAAAGAAAAATCATGCTCCCACATTACATTAAACATTTTTGTCAGTGTACAATTTAATTTGCGCTGAAAATTCGAAAAGTTGCGCAGCGTGGTCTTCACCATTTGACTTCTGAACGCAAACTGATTCATCTCTGTTCTCGCAACGCTGACGAACAGAATACCGAAGCAGCATGAGCATAGGCCCGAAGACACACGACTCATTTTCTCTGCCGCCGCGGGACCCGAGCAGTTTTTACGCTATGCGTGTGCCGACTGCGCTGCCCCGTGGCCTTTTTGCTATGCACATGGGATAGGACGGTGCCGACCCCTGGTCTACATATCTCCCAATAAACTGTACTTATTATTAATTTAACTGCTCGATCTTTTATTTAAAAATACATCGCAACAGCTTAACAGTGGGAATGTAACATAAATTATGGAAATATTGCCAGAGAATTTTTATGAAATCTCTGAAATCACAGGCCTAGATAGAGACCTTGTTGAAAAATTTTCTACAAGAGGTAACATCGGGTTCAAAAGTACAACACTACAGCAAACTGCAAAACTATGGCGAGAAATCATAGTGGCCGAAAATATGTATGCTCAAAATCTATTAATTTCAATATACTAAATACAAGATGTACTAAAACCCCTATCGCTATCAACTATCGTCCGGTGATATGTGTCATCCTGATGTTGGTTTCAAACTTGTTCATTGAATTTTTCGACAAAATTTATTCAGTGAAATATTACACAAAACAATAGGTGTTCGGAGCAGCAGCTGGCAGTAGCTCTTAAGAATAACAATTAGTTCAGTTATATTTCTCTTAAATTATTTAACATGCTCTCGGTGCATACGCACACACCATCAAACTCATGTTCGCCGCGCGTACTGCTTATATGGTAGTGCGTCGGTTAGCTTGGGGACACATTCGGTCAAACTCTTGTTACAAACTCGTCGAACGCAGCATCGCGTTCTATAACGGGTCTTGAGTTCCTACCTATACATTTGTACACTAAAAAACACAAAGTTTACGGCCACAGCCTTTAATAGTGAAAATACACTACCAAATAAACAGGAGTATAAATTTGTAAATGTGGACTCAGAGTTGCCGAAAAAGCTCGGCAGCTTCCAACAATAGGTATACGTCGTATTGATTTTTACCTTTTTCCAAACATAAAATTAAACGATGAATCAGACTAAATATTATTGAAGTCAAAAGAGTCATTGTAAAATGTTGTATATGATTAAACTCTCAGAAAATAAAATAACATGTATACGTACCAAACTTCGACAATTAAAACTTCTTCACGAGCATTTTCGGTTATTGGCCTATAAATACAAAAAAAAAATAAATACAGTATTATAATAGGCTTCTATTATGGGATTAAATATTTATATATTCTGTTCCGATCTGTCACCTATCATTCAAATATATGTATGCCTTTAACTAGCTTTTTACCGATCACAATATCGAACTGTAGCTATTGAGATGCACCAGTCCCGGAAATATCCGGATTGATATTAGAACACGCTGATTAACCAAAACCGAAGGACTAGAGGCCGATCTCACATCTAATATCGGGTAACAATTGTTGATGCGAAATTAAACAAATTCATGAGTTCTTATTTGTACTGCTGACGACAGATTTACCCTCTGGCAGGTGTCGTACAGTGGGATATCAAAACGAATTTCCCAGAGTTTTAAAAAATCAATATTTATGTTCAAGATAGTACGAATTTTAGTTCAGAAGATACATATGACCATTCAAAGTTAAACATTTTTTCAGTGCGAAAAAATTCACTCAACTTATTTACTTGCTGCATCTTTCTCATTATCTTCCCGGATCCGTGGTCTACCTCAGCTCCAGTAACAAGGGCTTTACCCTGCTGGATGTGTGACCGGACTGAGCTCCTGGAACGCGCCGCTCTCCCTGATCCCTCCCGTACTTAGATCCGATCTTAGCAGTAGTCTCAGCAAGATCACTACCTTATAAGTTGTATACCATATCTAACACTGCCTCTAATTTCTAAACATTTCTTAAGGCATTATCTAATAATTTAACTGGTAATGCCATTTTTAATAAAAGTCAAGATTCAGCACTCAACCCGAATGTTACTTTCTTAGCACCTCAACTACAATATTTTGAGGACAAGGCAACTAGTTAAATGTAACCATAAAAATATTAATTATACCCGGTACTTGAAGAGTATAGGGGTATCTTAGATTTGTGGTGATAACGGATGTGTGTCACTCCCAGAAGGAAACCTTTCCGACCCCATAAAGTATATATATTCTTGATCAGCATCAATAGCCGAGTCGATATAGCCATGTCTGTCTGTCCGTCTGTCGGTCCGTCCGTCTGTCCGTCTTCATTAGCGCAGATATCTCAGAGACTATTGCAGCTTGAGCAACCAATCTCCTGTGTTATCACACTACTCCAAGTGTATTTCAAAATTTCGCCCCGCCTTCTTCCGCCCCCACAAAAAACGAAAGCCAGTGGCATACACAATTTTGAAGATACGAGAAAACTAAATACGCAGAATCGTAGAGGATGACCATTTCTATCAAAGTGTTGAATCTGAATCAGATCAGATTATTAATATAGCCACAATGAAGAAAACCATTTAGAATTTCATCATTCCCTCTCGCTCGCTCTCGCTCACACGCGACCCTGTCTGCTTTGTCTAATCGTCCAAATGAGCGCCTAGATCTCAGAGACTATAAGAGCTAGAGCAAACAAATTAAATTTCAGTCGCTACGCAACGCCTGCAAGGCGCTTACTCATTCCCTCTCTCTCTCGCACACACTTTCACGTCTCGTATGCGTAGTTCTACATGTACATGTCGAAATCTAAAAGCTGATGTAAAAATGTTATGTAAACAAAAAATATAAAAATATTTAATATTTAATATATAAAAATCTAGCATAGGGTTCGACCTAATTTTTTGAAATTTTCCATTTGGGCCAAAAATTAATTCGTCCCTTTTGCGAACATATAATAAATTACATTTCTCATGAGATCACATATATTCTGACTGAGCACCGGGTATAAAGTAGAACCGCGGCCTTTGCTGCGGCTCACAACGTTCCCTCTCTTTTTTCCTGAGTTTTTAAATTCAAAATTTCAGGAAAATATGCTGCAAAAAATTTTCAGTTACCAGACGGCAAGCTGAAGCTACAAAGCGTTTGGGACTGAATTATAGCTTTATTTGTCAGCTTTTTAGAATTGAAAAGACCAATACAACCAGATGTACGATATTTAAGTTATGTGAAAATAGAAGCACTACCTCTGAAAAAAACATGAAAAACACTGTAACGAACCGTTTTTTTTTATATTACAGCTTATATTCATCAATATGCATGCAGATAAACGCGTGATTGCATCATAGCTAACTCAACAGCACAAATTTAAAGCAGATATTTTGGTAAAGCATAAAAAACGAGGGGGAACGTTGTGTACTTTACACCCGGTACTCAGTCAGTATATACATACATATTTAAGCTTACGATTTATGAAATTTATTATATGTTCGCAAAAGGGACGAATTAAATTTTGGGCAAAAAATTATATTTCAAACAATTTTTGGAATTTGTATACATGTTTTCATTTTTGTTTGCATATGCTTTTTAATTCTGCTTCTACATTTCTACATGTACATGTATAACTACATATTCGAGACGTACAAGATTTTGCGAGAGAGAGAGAGGGAATGAGTAAGCGCTTGGCAGGCGATTCGTAGCCACTGAAATTTGTTCCTTCTGGCCATAATAATGATCCGACCTGATCCAGATTCGGCAGTCTGGTAGACACGGTCATTTTCTATGATTTTACGTTTTTGGTTTTCTTTTATCTTAAAAATTGTGGATTCCACAGATTTTTGTTCTTTGTGACGGCGTAGGGGGCGTGGCCAAATTTTGAAACAAACTTGTGCTGAATTGATATCACAGGAGTTTGGATAGAAAGTTTGGTTGCTCTAGCTCTTATAGTCTCTCTTATATCTCTTAATAATCCGATCTGATTCAGATTCAACACTCTGATAGAAATAGTCATTCTCTGTGATTCTGCGTTATTAGTTTTCTCTTATCTTCAAAATTGTGTTTCGTTCTTTGTGCGGCCGAAAGGGGGCGGGGCGAAATTTTGAAATACACTTGGAGTAGTGTGATAACACAGGAGACTGGATACAAAATTTGGTTGCTCTAGCCTTAATAATCTCTGAGATATAAGCGCGAATGAAGACGGACGGACGGACAGACAGACATGGCTATATCGACTCGGCTATTGATGCTGATCAAGAATATACATACTTTATGGGGTCGGAAACGCTTCCTTCTGGGCCTTACACACATCCGTTATTACCACAAATCTAATATATTCCTATACTCTTCGAGTACCGGGTATAATTAATGCAAGAAATCCCAGAAAACCCTCAAACTAATGATGGAAATCCTCACCAATTATGGTGACTTCGGGTGTACTACAGGGCAGCCATCTAGGCCCCTTACTCTTTACACTTTTTATAAATGACCTGCTTTCTGTATTAACATTCTCTCGAGTACTTATGTATGCGGATGATGTTTAGCTCTGTGTCCAGTATAAGGACATTTCTTTTCAATCCAGGTTGCTATCCGATCTCAATAGGTTTCAGTCATGGTGCTGTGCAAATTTTTAAAACCCTAAAAACTTCGAAATGTAAAGTAATGACTTTTTATTGCTACATCGCCTTTCTGGTTCCTTAAATCCTTTGTGGTGGTTGTCTTGAGAGAAAAACCCGGGCTTATGATTTTGGTGTTCTATTGGATCCCAAGTTAAAGTTTTCAGAACATATTTCTAGGGTTTATAAAGAGGTGGTCAAAGGAATTTGACGACCCCTATATAACAAAGACTCTCTACACCTCTCTTGTTCGTCCGATATCAGAATACGGCTCTTGTATATGCTTGGTGTGACTTTTGTGCACAACTTGATCAAGGGTGACGTAGATAGCCTTGACCTGTTGAGCCGCATAAACTTCATGATTTCTATTACCACTTGATGGTGCAGTCAACGTCCTAATAAAAAAAAAAAATTCAAGCCAAGCGGGTGAATTAGCTTTGTGTACGGCATTTCACAAGTTTACATAAGATAACCAAAATTGGGAGTATAACAATTGTCACAGCTCTGCATAAATGCAAAAGCAAAAATCTTTTTTTTTCGTGATGTGGTGTGTGAGTAACAATTTGAACAATCATACATACAAAGAGCTCACAGATAAGCTCACCGTGCATTTCACAAGAAAACGCCATGTTGTTACCGTTCGCTACGAGTTTCACAAGTGAAATTAAGTATGGACAAATACACAAATACACGGGCATAAAAGCACCTAGACTGGACGGAATATTTCCAACAATGCTGCAAGTGACCAAAGAGGTAATCATCCCATGACTTTCCACAATATACCCGTCTAATTACACTACTCAACAAAATTCAACTCTTTTTTTCCGCTGTCGCCCAAAATTACTTCTTCTGATAGATTTGGAAATTTAATTTTTTTTATAGAAATATGGTTTTTTATTTAGGTTTAATTTTTTTAAGAATTTTAAAAAAAAATTGGTACATAACTTAAGTTTCCTACAACTGGTTGCATTGAACTTTGCAGTTTTGAAAATCTGACAGCAATCTGAAAATTCTCTGGTTCTTGTGTCTGGTCTCCTCATTACCAAAATTTCAGGATATGCTCGAATCAGTACAAAAACAGTTCCTCATCTTTGCCCTCCGGGGACTCAATTGGGACCCTTCGATCCATCTCCCTTCTTATGAAAGTAGGTTGCGCTTAATTAACCTCCACTCTCTTAAATCCCGTAGAACCTGCCAAGGAGTTCTCTTCCTCCATAAGCTTCTCTCTGGTGAGGTCGAATCGACTGCCCTCATCAACCTTATTAGTATTGCTGTTCCTTTCCGCCCGACTAGGCATTACTTCCCTCTTCATCTCCAACTCTGTCTTTCTAACTACTCGGATTATGAATCTTTCCGTAGCCTTTGCCGTAACCGTAACCAATTTTTCCATCTGTTTTCCTTTGATACTAGTTCTAATATTGTCAAAATTATCTTAATCAATAACTTAATTTAATTTAAATTGCTTTCATTTGGAAATGTTCGGCTACCGGCTCTTCTCTTACCTAAATTTGGCTGTTGGTGGGATCTTATCGGCTACTGAGCCGATAATCAGCCCCACCGGGTCTGAGTATTGGCTATGGCCCTTTAGTTTAATTATTTGATATGTAATTTTACCCTTACAGTTTAACTGTACATTGTTAAACTTTAAACAAAAATAAACAATAAACAATAAATCCAACCCAGACACTTCGTAGCTGCAGCTTAACGTCTGGAAGATATAAAGCTGCGAAAAAAAAATAGTTTATATCTAACATTTTTAGTTTTAGATAGACACATTAATTGGGCGTCGTTTAAGGTATCGTTTGTAAGAATCGATGAATAAACGGCTAAGTTACAACCGTTTGACATTAGCATACTCATTCCGGGTGTATGTCCATCGACTCTCAGCTCCGTAACAGAACATAAACTCAAGGAAATATGTATGTGAGTGCGTGAACGAAGTAGGAATCAGTATCAACGCGGAAAACACGTACCCATCCTCTTTACCAAGATGTGTAAAGCACCGATATGGATCCCCCTAATATCGACCAAACAAGGCTAACCATTAAAACAGAAATCAAAAGCTCAGCACCGAAGTGGACAGTATACTGGCATGGATACCCAATGTAGTGAAAAGGGTAAAGAAGGCCACCATTGCGCTTTATTTGTGAAGTTGCTTAGCAGCACATTGGGCCCCTCATCTGACGTAATAAGTTTAGGGAAATACTCAGCGACACAGTCTGCTTTAGAATACAGGGGAGCTGCGGTCAACTCGAACAAACTTTCCGCTATTGTAAAACAATCTAATTTATGGGTCACGATTACTGGAAAACCGGACGGGACCAATCTGGCACCACAACATGTATTCAGAAGGCTCCAAGATGGACGCAGGAAAAGCAGCTTGCTTATACCTCACAAACCGTGATATTAGGCTGTCATATAAGGGCCGGTGCATTATATTTCAGATGGAAGTTTTCGATATCAAGAAAGCAGCAGAAGCTGCTTAGCTAAATGAACGAGCACACAATGTGGTCCAGATATTCGTTGGTAGCCAAGAGGTGATAAGAACAATGCAGTCGTCAGCGGTCAGTTCCAGAATTGTCCTGGCAAGCAGGGAGGCATTAGACACACTAAGCACCACCAGGGACTCGCAGGGTATGAAGCGGCGGCTAAAAGGGGCGTCGGGCTGGCGAATGATAAAATTGAAGACGTGCCTGCTTGCCTTAGAACGCTACAAAGCGACTTAGAGAAGCAAACCGGAATACGGACCTAAAGCAGATGGAGGAGTACCACCACATGCAGAATCTCGAAATACTAGGAATAATTACGCATAATTATGCATGCAGCCAAGCAAAGCCTCACCAACCGAGACAGGGGCTATCGAAACACTGGAACATCTCATATGCAACTGTCCGACTCTCTCACAGGCAATGAGCACATACCTAGGCGCACTGGAGCTGGCATCACTGGAAGATGCCTCCAGGAGGACGCCAAGGGAACTAGTTGTCTTTGCCAAGAACACCTGGATTCTCGAGGGCTTCCAAAACTCACTAGCACTCCGTAAAGGTTCATATTTCTTTTTTAATAGGTTTAATATTTAGACGTCGTTTAAGGTACTAAAATATTTTTGTAAGTATCAATGTTTTGTATTTGTAATGATGTATTTGTATATAAAATATTTCTGTAATTGATAACAGTAATATTATTTAACTTTCTCTTCATAGGATTATGCAAGCTGAGTGCACACTGGTAAAACGATATCACATATCGGAACAACACCCGGATCGCCGTTATTTTTATTTGTTACGGCTCTCCTTCTACTTTCTGGCTGTAACGAAATCATTACTCTCAGAATAAGATGGGAGGCCAGCAGTTGGTCTCTGGATAATTAAATATTTATATATTCAGTTCGATCTGTAATCTATCATTCAAATATACTTATGCCTTTAACTAGCTTTTTACCGATCACAATATCGAACTGTAGCTATTGAGATGCACCAGTCCCGGAAATATCCGGATTGATATTAGAACACGCTGATTAACCAAAACCGAAGGACTAGAGGCCGATCTCACATCTAATATCGGGTAACAATTGTTGATGCGAAATTAAACAAATTCATGAGTTCTTATTTGTACTGCTGACGACAGATTTACCCTCTGGCAGATGTCGTACAGTGGGACATCAAAACGAATTTCCCAGAGTTTTAAAAAATCAAGATTTATGCTGAAGATAGTACGATTTTTAGTTCAAAAGATACATATGACCATTCAAAGTTAAAAATTTTTTCAGTGCGATAAAATTCACTCAACTTATTTACTTGCTGCATCTTTCAGGATGAATTAAAAATAAACTATTGTGGTTCCGGGTTTCTCATTATCTTCCCGGATCCGTGGTCTACCTCAGCTCCAGTAACAAGGGCTTCACCCTGCTGGATGTGTGACCGGACTGAGCTCCTGGAACGCGCCGCTCTCCCTGATCCCTCCCGTACTTAGATCCGATCTTAGCAGTAGTCTCAGCAAGATCACTTCCTTATAAGTTGTATACCATATCTAACACTGCCTCTAATTGCTAAAAATTTCTTAAGGCATTATCTAATAATTTATCTGGTAACGCCATTTTTAATAAAAGTCAAGATTCAGCACTCAACCCGAATGTTACTTTCTTAGCACCTCAACTACAATATTTTGAGGACAAGGCAACTAGTTAAATGTAACCATAAAAATATTAATTATACCCGGTACTCGAAGAGTATAGGGGTATATTAGATTTGTGGTGATAACGGATGTGTGTAACGCCCAGAATGAAGCATTTCCGACCCCATAAAGTATATATATTCTTGATCATCATCAATAGCCGAGTCGATATAGCCATGTCTGTCTCTCCGTCGGTCTTCATGAGAGCCTACATCTCAGAGACTGTTGGGTTTCCCAGCCTGATATTTAGTCGAAATATGTTAAGTCATAGCCAGTGCACTATAGGTCAAAACGATAATTTTCTGATATAAATTAATAACTCGAAGGTTTTTCAAGTTTTTCCTGAAAAGTTTTTTGGATACCATTAAAGATCTCATTTGGAAATAGGTTTTGAAAAAAATGGGCGTTGCACTGCCCATCAACGCCCCTAAAAAAATATATAAAAAAAATTTTGTTTTTTAAATAAATATTAAAATAATGTTTTAGAATTCATTCTAGGTATATATGTATTAATGCAATATTAGGAACACATCATGCGCAGTGGAGTATCTGTTGTGGCGAAAAGACATGAATCGGAACCACTCGATATTTCATCCGTATAGCCCCCCTGGTTATAATTTTCCTAACCAGTACTTCAATCGGAACCGTAGTTAAGAATAAGATCGGCTAACAGAAAATCAGTATTCTGACCAGTCATCACGTGCAATATAACTTCTTTTGCAAAGCAACAAGTTTACCTGCGGTATGGTTTAGAAGATTTTGTAGACTGACTTTAGCTATTGTTTCTGAAACATCATCGGAGGTCTGCATTCCTTCTTTCTTTCAGCCACTTCGTTATAGTGAGGATCAATATCACAATTTTTTTTTTGGTATCTTCTCTAATGGCTACTTATTGGTCTTTTGTAAGCCCTTGCTCTAATATTAAAGCCTATGAATCGTCTGGTGGAGTTTGTGCAGGCTTCTCATTTGGCTTCTTCATAGATTGCCTGAAATGCTTTGCCTTGCCTGGGCTAAAAATAAGTAGCTTTAGAACAGCTGCAAGGTCAGCCTGACCACTTTTGCGAACAGCCGTGCTTGCTGCTTGAATCAGCAAACGAACATTTCCACTAGCAAATTTTGAAAGGGCACATGCCGTCTCACATGCTGTCTGTGTCGGGATGTCCAGGTGGGTTGGTGCGTCGACACTTTTTTAAACGAAAATTTAAGCAAGAGCTTCCTTTTAGCCAAGCAGCATGCTTTTTTTGAAATTTTTTTAGATGGTATCTACATTTTTTCCATCTCTCAGATAAATTCAGACAAAATGCGGCTTTTTTATGTAAATACTGATCAATATATGATCAAAATACGACGGACACATTTTTGAGAATTTTATACCCGGTACTCGAAGAGTCTAGGGGTATATTAGATTTGTGGTGATAACGGTTGTGTGTAACGCCCAGAAGGAAGCGTTTTCGAACCCATAAAGTATATGTTTGGTTTCCCAGCCCGATATTTAGTCGACATAAATTAAGTCATAGCCAGTGGTGCAGCAGTAAATTAAATGTCTATTATTGTTTGCTATTTTGTACTGCTCACTGCATCTCAATGTACCTCGACTTAAGTTCCCGCACGGCAGCAGCCTATACATCGCTCTCTCGGATCGTCGTCTTCTTCGTCGCTCTCTCGACCTTTCATTATCGCTCTCTCGGATCATCGCTCGCTTGCTTACATTAGGGCACGGGCAATTCGGCCCGCCTGCCCTTAAGTCGGTCTGCACCTAGCACTCATATAGTCGGCATCTATCACTTATATTGTCTTCATCTATCACTCATATGGTACCATCAGTCATCAGTCTATCATCGTTATCGCATACATACTTATATGCCAATAAACTGTACCTATTATTAATTTAACCACTCGATCTTCTATTTAACTAATCGCAACAGCTAGGGAAAAAGCTCATTAGCTTAACAGAGACTATAGTAGCTAAAACAAACAAATTTGTATCCTTACTCCTATGATATCACACTGTTACAAGTGTATTTAAAAATTGTGCCGCACCCTCTTCCGCCCACATAAAAGACGAAAATCTGTCATATGAACAACTTTGAAGATACGAGAAAACTAAAAACGCGGAATCATGGAGAATGACTATTAGAAAATTAAGAAATTAAGAAAACCTCTTCGATAGGAATCGTTCCCTCTCGCTTTTTCTCACACGCGACCCCGTACGCTTTGTTCGTTCCTCCAGTTGAGCGCCTAAATCTCAGAGACTATACAATCTAGACCAACCAAACTTTATATTCAAGCTCCTGTGAAATCATTTCAATACAAGTGTATTTCAAAATGTTACCACGCCCCCTTCCGCCCCAGAAAAGACAAAAACCTGTGGCATGCACATTTTTAATGATAATAAAAAACGAGAGGGAACGTTGTGAGCCGCGGCAAAGGCCACGGCTCTACCTTATACCCGGTACTCAGTCAGTATATATATACATATGTACATACATATATGAGCCTACGATTTATGAAATTTATTATATGTTCTCAAAAGGGACGAAAATAATATTTAAATTAAAAAAATGAATTTTTTGGAGTTTTTATACATGTTTCCATTTTTGTTTACATATGCTTTGTATATCTGCGCCTACATTTCTACATGACATGTATAACTACATATTTGAGACGTACAAGTGTTTAGGACAGAGAGAGAGGGAGGGGGCATGAGTCAGCGCATGGCAGGCGTTGCGTAGCCACTGAAATTTAATTTGTTTCTTCTGGCCATAATATTGATCCGATCTGATCCAGATTCGGTAATCTGGTAGATATGGTAATTTTTCATGATTCTGCGTTTTTGGTTTTCATTTATCTTAAAAATTGTGGATTCCACAGATTTTCGTCTTTTGTGGGGGCGGAAGGGGGCGTGGCAAAATTTTAAAACAAACTTGTGCTGGTTCGGTATCACAGGAGCTTGGATAGAAAGTTTGGTTGCTCTAGCTCTTATAGTCTCTGAGAACTAGGCGCTCATTTATACGAATAAGCAAAGCAGATGGGGTCGCGTGTGAGAGAGAGCGAGAGGGAATGATGACTTTCGAAATGGTTTTCTTCATTGTAGCTATAATAATGATCCGATCTGATCCAGATTCAACACTCTGATAGAAATAGGCATTCTCTATGACTCTGCGTTTTTAGTTTTCTCGTATCTTCAACATTGTGTACGCCACAGACTTTCGTCCTTTGTGGGGTCGGAAGGGGGCGGGGCGAAATTTTTAAATACATTTGGAGTAGTGTGATCACACAGGAGACTGGATACAAAACTTGGTTGCTCTAGCTTTAATAGTCTCTGAGATATAGGCGCAAATGAAGACGGACGGACAGACAGACATGGCTATATCGACTCGGCTATTGATGCTGATCAAGAATATATATACTTTATGGGGTCGGAAACGCTTCCTTCTGGGCGTTACACACAACCGTTATCCCCACAAATCTAATATACCCCTATACTCTTCGAGTACCGGGTATAAAAATACTTAAAGAAAACTAAAAGTGCAGAATCATAGAGAATGAGATAGAGAATGAGAGATATCAGATTGCCAGATCTGTATCAGGTCGGATCAAATATTTTAGCTAAAAGTAACGAAATTAACTTCAGGGGCTGTGCAGCGCCTTCCTCTCTCTCTTTCGCAAACACTTCCAAGAGCCGTAGATATATACATATATGTAGACATGTAGAAGATAGATGTAAAAAAAATACATATGAAAACAAAAATGGAAACAGATAACATCTAATATAGAATAATCTCTCAGGCGATTCAAACTAATTTTATTACATTTTATTTTTTGGCAAAAATGCACTTTGTTTCTTTTGCGAACATATAATAAGTTATACAAATCATAAGCTCACATATGTACATATGTACCGACTGAGTACCCCCTAAAGTAGTTCCCCCTTTTTTTTTTATGTCCTAGTCCTACAAGCATGGGACTTATTATACTGGTCAGCACAGCATTTCCACTGTGTTCCAAAATAACTTGTAACGAACCGTTTTCTGTGTCCGCTTGCGGTAGCTGGGCTCGCTCAGCGGTCACTGGGCTCAATGCAACAAATTTATAAGTGTTGCCTCTACGACAAGTAATAAGACGGGGTTTTTCTGTGCGATAATGGTTTATTGGTAGGCTTTAAGTTTCCTTAGGACTACTTTACGGACTATGGTTTAGGGCTAGGGCTTATACTATTGTTCTGATCTCGTACGGCGGACTCTGTCAGTCGCGTGGCTGTCTCCAGGCGTAGCGGCGTCAATGCCAGTGTTCAGGGGCCAGTGATCTCGGCCACCGCTTCGATCCGCCACTCTGAACTCGCACTTAACGGTTCGCCCTTCACTTGTATCACCACTGACTGCCCTTGAATCCCGTTCTCCGTACTTGACTCACTCGGTGCTCCGGTGTAGGACTGGTTCCTGTCCTGGTTTCCTCCTGGTTCTCCTTTGTTCACTTTGTTCACTCTCCTTGGTCACTTTCCACTCGCGGATTCGACACTGTGTCACTATCGTTCGACGTTGATCACTCCCGTACAGTCGCGCGTGCGTTAAAGAAGAGCCTCGCTGTAGGCGCCGGCCTCCTTATATAGGCCGAACCTAACGGGACCTCCGCCGCCAGTGACTTTCCATCGGGCTTCTGGGGGTCCCCACGCCCTTCGTAACGGGATCTGGGCGGTGACCCGTCGACATGTCCATATTTGGGCCTGCGTCGGGCCGCTGTTGGTCCGATCCCGTGGTTCCCGGTGAGAGCCGCTCCCTCTCACCGTTATTTCCTCTCCTCTGCTTGTGGCTTATCCGCCCCTCTCTGAGCGAGCGCCCCTCTCTGAGCGAGCGCCCGCGGCGAATTGGCGGCCTCCGGATATCCGTGGCGGCCGACCCGTCAGCCTTATCCGGTCCATCAGCCTTATCCGGTCCGTCAGCATTCTTAGTACTGTGAGGCACACGGTTCCTCACACTCCCCTCCTTCTTTCGGAAGCGGAAAACTTCCTTTTCCGCGGAACTCCGGTTGGCCCTCCTTCGCCCGAATTTGAATTCGAACCTGGTGGCGCGCGCGCCCTCTGCGATCGCTCGCTCTCTGGCGCCCTCTCGCGCCCTTTCAGGCCCGAGGTTGCCAGATGATGCCGGTCTGCGACCCAGAGGTGCTCTCTGACCCTCTCGATCCCGCGGGTCGTTTCGTGTATAGACCCCTTGCCTCGTGTCTGCCCAATTCGGATCGGCCTCAGCGTGTTATAATTTTCTTTCGGGCTCCTTTTGCCGGCTAACGCTGCTTCCTTAGCCTCGCATCGCCCCCTTCCCTCCCCAGGTAAGTACTTGACCTTTCCAATTTGAGGTTTGATTTTATTATTATATTATATTTTTTTTTCCTTTACTCAGCCACGGCGTTCTTCTTCTTCCGCTTGCTCCCTACCGTCCCTCACGGAACACCTCCGTGCGGGCGGCCGACATCGCGATCCGATATCGCACGCCCCGCTCACTCACCAGCTTCTTTATCCTCCTCCCGTGAAGTCGGATCCGTGCCTGGGCGCGCGCCACCGAGGCGGGCCACTCCTCCCGGGGGATGGGCACCCAGTCCACTCGGGCGGGCGCCGAGCCCTGCCGCTGCAACAGTGGTCGCTTCACATTCCTGCGCGGTTCGGGGCACGACCGCTGACGCTTCAGCGCCGGTGGCCCGTCGGACGCCACGACCGGGGCTGGCCACTGCCATGGCCCGCGTTCCCACGGCTCCTTCGTCGCGGGGGCTGGCTCCACCTCCGGGCTCGTCGGTGCCCTGGTCGCCGTCGCCGCCGTCCTCGTTGGCACCGTCGCCGCCGGTACCGCCGCTGCCGGTACTGCCGCTGTCCTCGGTGTGGCTGGCCCTGTCGCCGTCGCCGCCGTCCTCGTTGGCACCGTCGCCGCCGGTACCGCCGCTGTTGCCGTCGCTGCCGCCTTCGAGGCCGCCGTCTCCGCTGCTGTTGCCGTCGCTGCCGCCGTCGTCTCCGCCGCTGTTGTTGTTGGTGCCGCCGCCTGGCCCATATGGCTCGCTGCTGCGGACCGCCCTCTTGGGTCCCGAGAGTTGCTCGTCCGCGCCGCCTCCTCCCACACCCGGGCCTCCTCCGATGGTGGCTCGCCATCAGGTGCCTTGGCCGACGCCCAGGTTATGTGGAGCACCTGGTGGTGCCACACCATTCCCCCCCGGACCGCCGTTCGCACCTCTTGGGACACGAACGGACCGACCACCGCCCGTTCTGGCCCTGCCCACTGATGCTGGTGGTGCTGCTGCGGCTCCGGCCGTGGCTGCTGCTGCTGGTCCCACCGCGGCTCTTGCTGGTGCTGCTGATGCTGTTGGTGCTGCTGCTGGTCCCACCGCTGCTCCTGCTGGTGCTGCTGCGGCTGTGATGGCCGTGGGCCATCCCGCCTGCGCGTGAACAGCACCTCCTCGGGCTCAGGAATGGGGTCCGCTTCCCCTTCCTCGGTCTGCTCCGTTGGTGCCGGCTCCCACATCTCATCCTCCTCTGCCTCAGCCTGCCGAAGCCTCCGCTGCCACTCCTCCTCCGGATCCACGACCGGCTCGATCGGGCGGGGCTGCGCTTCTTCCAGCAGTGGGGGCTGCGCTTCTTCCGGCGGTTGGGGCTCCTCCTCCTCCCGCTCCACGCTGTCGCTGTCACTGCCGCTGCTCACCGCCTCTCTCAGCCGCCTCGCTTCGCGGATCTCCTCAATCCGTTGCTGCAGCTTCCTGGTGGCCTCTCGCACGCGCTGTTTTTCGGCGTACTGCCGTTCTGCCTCCCGGCCCGCCTGCTTCACCGCCGCCCCTGACTGCCAGTCGACGATGACGACGTCGTCGTCCTCGCTCTCTGGCGCGGCCTCGCTCCCGCTCGACGAGACCACCGGCGTTACCGTGGCCCTCTCCGTCGGCTCCGGTGACACCAGGGGCGACGCCATCACCTGCAGCTCCGGTGATCCTCCCCGCCGCTCCTCCACGCCTTCACGCGAGGGCATGGCCGCCCATCGCTGGCGTGCGGGCCCGCTGCCGTATCCGCCGCACCTCAGCACAAAATTCTGGCTGTCCACGAAACGGTATACGTACTCTTCCTGGGGGAGGCTGCCCTCCTGGGCTTCTCCGTGGCGTCTCACATTCTCCACGGTTAGGGTCGCTGGGCGCTGGTCCATTTTTGGTCTTCGTTTTTTTTTCTCCGTGTTTCACTTACCGCGTGGTTTCGCAAAGTGCTCACTTACCGCCGTGTGCCCGTTGCTATAGTCGCGTTGCCGGTTCCATCGTTCCCTGTAACGGTGAATCCCTTCTCACCGCTCTCACCTACAGGAATAACTGCTTTCTTTCTTGTGTGTTCTCACCGCTCTCATCTACAAGAATAACTGCTTTCTTCCTTGTATTCCTTCTCTCATTATCCGCTTTCGCCGCGCCGTTGCCGTGTTATTGTTTACAGTGCTATGTAAATTCAACATTTCTTTTTTTTATCCGTCTGATGGACTGTGCCGCCTAATTTTTTTTTTGCTATCCGTCTGATGGACTGTGCCCGCTATCCCTCTCCTGATGGACCGTGATGGACTGTAAATTCAATATTTCCTTTTTTTTTCCCGTCTGATGGACTGTGCCGCCTAATTTTTTTTTTTGTGCTTGTGATGGCCCCACCTCCCGTTCATGAAACACATGAAACACGGTTGGTGGACCCCCTCCCGTTCGTGACCCAAACGCATGACGCCCTGGGCTCATGACTCCCCATCTGGCTTGGTGAAACCCGTCCGCCCCGCACACCGGTCGGTTCGCCCCTTCTTCCCGGTGAGTATGCTCGATCGGTGTGACTTCTACTGACTCCCCTCTTTCCAGCTCGCCCTCTGCCTTCGACACGAGCCGTCCGCCTCGAACCCACCCGCGATCAACAGGTTCTTTGACCTTTCGCCCGGGCATGACTTCTTGGCAGACCCTCCCCAGGCCAGCTTCTCACGCCCTCGGCCTGAATCTGGCGAGGTGTCACACTCATGCAGAGGCTCGGACGCGAGGATCATCCGACTCCTCGCCCGGTAGACCACGCATGAGCGGCACCTGCTCTGTCGGGTCCGACGCTCCTAGTTGGCCTGGGATCTCGCATAGAAGCGTGAGCCTGGACTCCTCCCCATTACCGCCGACCATGCTCCCACCGGGCCTCGGAACTCCCCTCCCAGCGCACCGCGCTTTGGGACTCCCCCTCCCCTTCTGGTTTGTCTCCGCCTGCATCTTGGGATTCTTCGGGTAATATCGTTGTTTTATCGGCCGTGGATCACTCATAGTGATTGTATGCACGGCTACGTTTGATACTCCCTTCATCTTGGCAAATTCCGCCAGTTCCCTGGCCAGGAACTCCGCCACCGGCTCTTCACCCAAGGAGTTCTCGACCTCGGCGGGAACGCTCCCTGCCGCCGCTTCCAGTTCTGGGGCCCTGTCCATGCCTTCGACTTTCGCAACCGACAGCCTCTCCTCCCGGACTCCCTCCTTCCGATCCCCGGCGTATATCTTGACCCTGTGCCCCGCACAGGTCACCTCAGCCCCGACCGCTCGGAGGAAGTCCCACCCCAGAACCAGCTCGTCGATCACCCCAGGCAGAACGAGCAGTTTCATCAGGACCTCCTTGTCCCCGAATGCCACTTCCACCTCGAGCTGACTCGCCACCACTTGCGCATGGCCGTCTGCCATACGCACCTGCCTCCGTACAGCCACCTCTCTTCCGGCGCCTCCCAGCCGGCCTGCTAGGGTGCAGCTGATGAAGCTGCTCGTGGCCCCCGTGTCCACCGTGGCCCGAAACTCCTCCCCGGCGACCCGCACCACTGCGGACAGCTGCGTCTTCTCACTCTCCAACTGTCCGACTAGGCTTGAGGGCCGGCTTCTTGCGACCCCGGCACGGCCCTCCGTGGCTTGGGTCGCGGAGCGTTTCCCGCCCTCCGGCAACACTGCCCCGACGCGACACCCACCTTTCCGCACGTCCAACAGTAGGTGATCGGACGCGCGCTGCACTCTCTGCTCCAGTGCTCCCCACTGCCACATCGGCGGCACGCCTGCGCAGGATTGCGGACGTACCCGTTCTCTATATGGGCCTCCTCCGCCGCGTGCGCCTGTCCCTACGGCTTGACTTGGTGCCTTCGGCTGTTCTTCCGTGCATCTGCGGCACGCCTCCGACCCCGCCGGCTTGTTGAAGGGATTCGCGGCTCGCGCCTTAGACGCTGGGTTCTCTTTCTGGAACTCCGCCCGATCCCTTTCCAACGCCTCGAACTCGTCCGCCAGCACCATAATGTCGTCCAGACTCCTACACCCGTACGGCCGTATGTACGCCCTCAGGTCCGGCATGCTGTTCTCCTTAATCAGCTCCGTCTGCTCGTCCTGGGACCACTTCAGGGGCCGCATTAACGTCTGCATGTCCACCATGTATTCTTTAAACGGCTCTCCCCATCTCTGCTTCCGCATGCGCACGTCCTGACGGAGTTTGTCGAAATAGCCCCGCGGCAGGAAGTACGCCTGGAAGCTGACCGAGAAATCCTCCCATGTTCTCCATTGGCGGTTGTTGGCGACGAACCACATCAACGCCCTCCCTTTCAGAAGCTCGGGCATCGCCCTTGGAACGAGGTCCGGATCCAGCCCATACGTCTCGGCTGACCACTCGACCTGTTCCAAGAACTCGAGAGGTTTCGTCGTCCCGTCAAATCGGAACGACCACTCCCTCACCTGCTTCGCCACCTTGGCGTAGTCTTGGTGTGCCGGCCTCGTGGCCTGTGGTTCTTGCCTGCGCCCCTCCTCCCGGGCGCGGCCTCTATCGTCGTCCATCACCGCCGACCGCCGGGTCCACGGATCGAGCCTCTCTCGCTCAACGTCTGGGCTAAAGTCCCGTGCGATCCCCCTGCGTGTCTGCCGTGGGATCTGTGTCTCCCGACCCTCCCGAGAGGCCGAGGCCTCTCGCGACCTCCCTGGCGTGGCGGCCGAACTGTCCCGAGGAGGCACCGCCAGGCTCGCGATCAGCTCACTCTGGATCACCGCCGGCGACCTCCACAAGGCAGCCGCCTTTGCGTCGGGTGGCAGCGTCAGCCGCTCCCCTGTAGCCGGCCTGTCCTCTGTCCTGGGCGTCGCTGCGGTCCCCCTTGTCCGATCTTCCCACTCTTCCAGCAGATCAGCCCACTCGGGCTCCTCGCCGTGGATTTTCACCCACTCTTTGAACACCCTCCGCATCTCATCCAAGGTGCCTTCCAACCGCACGCCGAAGGCCTGGCCGCACTGAACCAGCTCCTCCTTCTTCAGGCGGTGGACCCATTGTCCTCTTCCCATTATCGCTTCTTCTTATAAACCCCTTTCCCTCCGTATGTATTACTTGTCGTGAGGCCCCACGTTGGGCGCCAGTTGTAACGAACCGTTTTCTGTGTCCGCTTGCGGTAGCTGGGCTCGCTCAGCGGTCACTGGGCTCAATGCAACAAATTTATAAGTGTTGCCTCTACGACAAGTAATAAGACGGGGTTTTTCTGTGCGATAATGGTTTATTGGTAGGCTTTAAGTTTCCTTAGGACTACTTTACGGACTATGGTTTAGGGCTAGGGCTTATACTACTGTTCTGATCTCGTACGGCGGACTCTGTCAGTCGCGTGGCTGTCTCCAGGCGTAGCGGCGTCAATGCCAGTGTTCAGGGGCCAGTGATCTCGGCCACCGCTTCGATCCGCCACTCTGAACTCGCACTTAACGGTTCGCCCTTCACTTGTATCACCACTGACTGCCCTTGAATCCCGTTCTCCGTACTTGACTCACTCGGTGCTCCGGTGTAGGACTGGTTCCTGTCCTGGTTTCCTCCTGGTTCTCCTTTGTTCACTTTGTTCACTCTCCGTGGTCACTTTCCACTCGCGGATTCGACACTGTGTCACTATCGTTCGACGTTGATCACTCCCGTACAGTCGCGCGTGCGTTAAAGAAGAGCCTCGCTGTAGGCGCCGGCCTCCTTATATAGGCCGAACCTAACGGGACCTCCGCCGCCAGTGACTTTCCATCGGGCTTCTGGGGGTCCCCACGCCCTTCGTAACGGGATCTGGGCGGTGACCCGTCGACATGTCCATATTTGGGCCTGCGTCGGGCCGCTGTTGGTCCGATCCCGTGGTTCCCGGTGAGAGCCGCTCCCTCTCACCGTTATTTCCTCTCCTCTGCTTGTGGCTTATCCGCCCCTCTCTGAGCGAGCGCCCGCGGCGAATTGGCGGCCTCCGGATATCCGTGGCGGCCGACCCGCCAGCCTTATCCGGTCCATCAGCCTTATCCGGTCCGTCAGCATTCTTAGTACTGTGAGGCACACGGTTCCTCACAAACTGATAGATAGATAATAGATTTGGGGATTCAAGAATTTTAAAAAATTATGTTTTTTTATGGGTGTATTTTTTTTTAAAAGAATTTTTTTTAATCAAGCTTTTTTCTCATGTTTTTTTCACAGGTAATGAGAACTTAAGTATCTTACATCTGGTTGTATTGATCTTTTTAGTTCTGCATATCTGACTAATGATTCTGTAAATTAGACCCAAACACATTGTATCTTCAGCTTACTGTCTGAAAATTATTAAGCTTTCAAATTTGAAAATAAAATAACTTTGAAGACGCAGGAAAAGTTAAAAAAAAAATTATTTCTCGGTCTGAATTTATGGTTTTAGATAGGTAAATTAAAGACGTTGTTTAAGGTATAGTTTGTAAAATTCTATAGATAAACGGCTAAGCTGCAGACGTTTGACTAAACCTTCTAATTTCTCATTTGGCCGTTAAACTCCGTTACTTGGAATACAACCGTTTTTTTTTACAAAAAATACCAACAAATTTCTATTGAAACTGTTTTTAACGGTAAAATGGCATTTGGGCATGTAACTGTTTTTAACGGTAAAATGGCATTTGGAAGGGCTACGCAAAGTTCTTGCAGACACAACGAAGCTTATGCTACTGTAAATGCTCAATAGCAGGAAATATTTTTGATATCCTTCAACATGCGATTTTTTTAACCAGTGTAAAAGGATATGAAGAGAATCAATAAAAATGTTCACAGTGAAAGCCTGAATTCTTTGCAAAACATATCACCAGCGCTACATCAATCAAGGATAAAATCATACCACCGGAGGTGGAAATTTACATTCTAACAGACGATTTTGAACATGCTACAGTTACAAAAAGTTACAATCCACGAACTTAATCAAGGAATTGATAGGGCAACATAGAAATGTTGAAAATGTTTTTTATTAATGCAATTTTAATGTGTTGTGTTAATGGTCCGACAGCCCGATAATTTTGAAGTTCCTAAGAAACTGAATATACTTTCCTAGCAACGTTTTACGGTGAAAAAACGCCAATGATGTTGTGGAAATTTTAGAAAATTGTAAGGGCCTGACATTGATATGTAGTATAAAGTCACTGTATGATAAAAGGTATAGGTTCGAATTGAAAAAAAGCGACAGTACTATTACGTTTTGGGCGGAGGTGCTGGCCTACAAAAATGGGTGGTGTAGAAACTGTACATTCGAGCCAATTGTTCTTTTCTATTCAAATTCTATCTCTCCGATGGATACTCAAATGCAGATGTGGAACGGGTGTGAAGTCAAATGAATATGGTTAAAACTAAATTGCGTAAGTGTTTGCACATAAAAACGTTAAATGAAATCTTAAGTAAGAGGTTTGTTTTTAATAATAATTTTGTTTTAATAATTTTTGAAAAATGTAATGCCTATGTTTTTTATTTTCGGTTTTAGCCACTTTTAACCTATATTATTTCTAAAAACCTGGAACCGCTGCTTCCAACTACTCCTATTATTGACATTGCTCCGAGATATGTACATACATATAAATGCTTCAGTGGCGTTACAAAAATCAGACCAATTTTAATTATTGTGCAAGTGTAAAAAAAGTATAAGCTTACAATGAAAAGTGCTCCTCCCATATTGGATTTAGTGTAGCGGGTTTAACAGATGAGTTGTAACGATGAGAGTTCTTTGATTCCAAGTACAACGTAACAAAGGGATCAGATAATCCGTTTGAATCCTTTGAGAGTAAATTCTCGGCCTTTATAATCTCGATATTAAGTCTAACATTTGGCGGTTCTTTCCGCATAGCGACATCGGAAATTTCCAAATGCGTCGAGTTCGGTATTTTGAATGCGTCTTGTACAAATCCAACAAGACTTTCTACTCGTCGTTCATTATTTTCGCATCCAATATTATTGTAAATTTCAAATAAAATTTCTTCATACAAATCTTCTACCTGCAAGAAAATTGTTTCATTAACGAATAATATATTACGGTTTATGAATTTACAAAAATAACTCATAACTAATAAAACAATTAAATTTGATGTATTAATGGTATTAATTTTATTATTAATGGTATGGCACTACATCGTGCTTCAGAAACAAAAGTTCTAAGAGAGGCGGTTCGTGAAACAGATAGATTAGAAAAGAGAAATCGTAGATCTAATTGCAGAGATAGTCTTCAAAGTGCAAGAGGAAATACTTTAAATGAGGATTTGAACCGAGCAGCGTTTCTATACGATTGTAGAATTGAATACAGCTCGCAACCTTTCATTAGTCTAGTTTTCGAGCATTTTGCTGCATTGAAGTTTTCTAGAGAAACGCCTGGATTGTGCTGCCTTAATGGAATAATGATAATGGCATAATGGTTCCAGTGCCACTTGCATCTTGGCCAGACACTAGAATCACGACATTTTTTATCGATAACTCAAAAATACGATGGATGGGTTAAAATACCTTCATTTGGAGCGGAAGTTCCATAAGAATTCGGATTTAAGCCAACGTTCAAGGTAATTTATATTGAAAAGTATTAATGACTTTGCGCTCGACTTACAGACCTCGAACCAACCTCTAGAATTCTAACAAATATACTTTATGGGCAACTTGATCGGCGTCAAGAGATCAACACAGAAATGTAAAGAGAACTTCTTACAAATCGACAGCAACTGCATCATGAAAATCTTGCATTGGTCAGTCTACCGCTGTTGTTTTGGCAAGGATACGATAGGTGTCACTTCAATATCAAGATTATTAATCATTAAATCAATGCCGAATTTTTTAAAAATCTTTTTTTTCAGAGATATTGCTTTCATTTTTCACATAACCTTAGTTTCTTATAACTGTATGTTTGTAACGACGTCTAATTAATGTGTCTATCTAAAACCAAATATGTTAGCCACGACATATTTTCGACCTTTCCTGATTGTTTAAAATCAAAATTTCGGGAAAAAATACCGCAAAAAATTAGGAAATTTGAAAGCTTAATAACTGCCAGACGTAATATTGCAGCTCCAAAGTGTCTAGATCGGATTTATAGCTGCATTTCTCAGATTTTCAGAACTGCAAAGTGTAATACAACCAGTTATAAGAAACTTAAGTTATGTTAAAAATAAAAGCACTACCTCTGAAAAAAAAACCAGATTATTTAAAAATTAAAAAAAAAAAAACCAAACCATAAAAAAAACATAATTCTTTAAAAAGAATTAAATTTCTAAATCTATCAGATAGCGGATATGTCGTGTTGACTAGTGTTATTTGTGTTAGAACTTTGTTCTAATTAATTTGTTGTTGGCAAAATTTTGATTTACTTTGGATACTATCTAACAGGTTAAAGATAAGTCAATAAATAATCTATGCTATACATTCATAGCTGCATGTTTACTTACAGTCATTGAGTGACAAACGACCTTCGCGTGAGAATCAAGTAAATGCTTGTGCACGCCACGCAAGTGCTGACTTGATATGCTGCCATTTCTATTTAAAATGCACATTCGTTTTTCATGTGGGTCTTTTAATGATTGCGTTGATGCGATTTTTCTTATATGTTTTTTTCTTTGTAATCATGTGGAAACGATAAGGAACTCATTTTTTAACTGCGGGTGGAATTGATGGATACACATTGGAAAATACGTATTTTTTGGACTGAGGTAACAATCAACGCGTTTTAATATAATTTAAAACATTAAAATCACCACTTTCTTTCAATCAACATGCAATATATAAAAAAAGATTGCGTACACAAGTACAATAGCGTCCAACGGTCTCAAAAGTATTTGCCAGATCCGAAATATCTTGACGTTGACCATGAGAAACAAATGAGAACGCTTTAATGAACATTTCGACTGTGAGACACCCAGTACTTTGCTTATGTACATATAATATATTATTTATAAACAAAAAATATAAGTAAATTATCTATTCGGAAAAGACATGAAATTATTTTACATATTTTGATATACAGTTACCAAAAAGTAAAACTATTATCTTATTAAAAATATATGTATCAATTGTGGATCGGTATAAACAAAAAAATAGATACCATAGAAATCTGTGCAACTGGATTATCTGGATCTTCCTGGAAGGTCGAATGAACGGAAAAGTCTAAACTTAACATTGTTGTTAAGGAGCTATAACACATAAAACACATATGAAAGCACCCTTGAAGTCTTGAAGAACGTTTCATTCTTGCTGTAACATAAATAAATTTGTATAAGCACAATATACTCTCGTATTCTACAAGTACTGGGTATACAAAGTATACCCTCGATACAATTATATATGTTTGGATGTACACACATATATACATATGCATACAATGTGGAAACAATTTCGGATGGAAAGCGGAAAAAATTTTCATTTTGGAAGGTAAAGAAGGAACAGGTTCAATTTTGTGTTTACAAGGCATACATAGTATGTATGTATGCATTATAAATTGTACATACATATGTTTTTTACGTACACACATGTTAGTTTCAATGCTTGTCTATCCTGATTTCATGTACAAATGTAGGCATGTCCACACATACATACATACATACATACAAATTTATTTATAATTATAGAGCAATGATACACATCTTTGTTTATTATTATTATTATTCCACTTCTTCGGATGTCTTTGTTTCTTTACGTTAAATAAACTTCGAGAGCACCGAAATCTACAACGAAAAATTGGTAATATACATATGTATTTACTTGATAATCATATTTGTATACCCTTACATTCTCGTACAACAGTATACCAGCTTGTAGATTTTGAACAGATGTTTGCAATTCATAGAAGAAGGAACTATTTTCATCAACATCTTTATCAATATCTTCAAGTGTACCAAATACTCCGTTGGCCGCACCTCGGAACATAATTCAAAACTCTGGCCGGCGATTATAAACAACTTTAAGTAAATTACATGGGCCGCGTTTCCTAAGAGAACAACCAAGAGGCGCAGTGTCGGTAAAAGTACTTTTGGGCCATGTCCAGTCAGTCTTATAGTTTAAATTGGCAAAAAGGAATTATTACATTTTTGCCAAACAAAAATTTCAAAAAGTTAAGTTGAACCATGCTGCAAATTTGTATATACAATATTCCGTTTTGGCTGCTACAAATTTAACCACCGCCTCGAGCACTGTTGCGGTAGAGAATTTACCGACATGGAGGAGGTTTTTGCAGCTATGATTCATTCAATTGCTCACATATCGGAACAACACCCGGATCGCCGTTATTTTTATTTGTTACGGCTCTCCTTCTTCTTTCTGGCTGTAACGAAATCATTACTCTCAGAATAAGATGGGAGGCAGAGGTAGCGGCCACAGCTGCCTAAATATTACGTCAGTCGACGGCTTATCATCCCACCTAGGAGCATGCAGCTTCACCCCCTTGTCAGAGTTAGCAGCTTGGAAATTAGACTTTAAATCCAGATTAAGGCTTGAAATTTAAAGAATTTTATTCGTTAAGTTCATCTACTTTCAAATGCGAGTTATTTGCAACACAATGATAACACTGCCAAAACAAATTAACAGCTTCAATCAATGCACGTCAGATGAAATTTACAGCAGCAACAGGATTAAAGGTACGAAGCAGCGCACACGATCGATGGCTGTGAGATCTGGCTGCCTGCCTTTTTTTTATGTAATTAACCTTATTTCTTAAAGGATCTTCACAGTCCGTTTCACAATTTAAAATTTATTTATGAAAATTATTAAATTTAAAGATTATAATTGATTTGTTTTTTTGCAAACAATTGGTTCTGTTTATTTACTCATTTTGTTACTTTATTTCATGGGATCAACTTTCTTCGGCCATCACAGGCAGTCCTTGCCGCACCAGTTCTTGATCTGACTCGTATTTGTTCGTAATCTTCCTAGGTTCTTCTTCATTTTCTTCAGTAAGAAAATTGAATTTGCTGGACAAGAAAAAGTACTGCTGATCGTGGCGCTAGCTCTGCTCTTTCATCACATTTGCTTACTTATTCAACGACTATCAAAAATTAACCTTGCCGGCATTGGAAACCATCTCAAATTAGTTGCTTTTATTACCTTAGTCTCTGACTTTGCTATAATTTTGCTGGATGTCTTGCGATACGGGGTAGTTACCATAAGAAAATTATCAAAGAATGGAAAACTACGCACAAATACGATTCAACTCGGGCTGGGATACCCACCGAAGCGTGACTTCTACCTCTGACGGACACGAGGAGAAGCTATCCTGTCTGCTTGTCACCAGTCGAGACAACTCTGATGTGCCAGGCCTTGTCAGTTGTAAAATAATCTGCATGGTTGAAGTCGATACGGACTCGGAACTGAAGTGGCCCAAAGTATTCCAGGGAGGAAAGTGACAACAAGTTCACGTACCTCTCGTGAACTCTTTTTTTGTGGATGAAGAAAGACATTGCAGCTCCCATGTCTACTGTTCGGTCAAACTGTAGCTAGTTGTTACCGTCGTAATGAATCGACTCATTTATACTAAAATATTATCAATTGAATTTGAACTAAGAAAGAATTACTCGAATGACCCTCACATTATAGACAATGGGAGCGTTCACCAGCACAAGTGGATCAGGGATTATTGATCTTTGTGATTCAACCTTTGCATAAATTCATGAATCACATGTCACTACAAACACTCCAATAAATCGAGGGGAACGTTGTGAGCCGCGGCTCTACTTTATACCCGGTACTCTGTCAGTATATACATATGTGAGCTTACGATTTATGTAATTTATAAAATATATTTTATATATTATATGTCCAAAAAACGGTTTTATTGATTTTTTGGCAAAAAAAAACTTTCAAAACATTAAATCAAACTCTTTGGGAGATTTTTTTAATATTAGAGATTATCTGTTTCCATTTTTGCTTGCATATGTTTTTTACAACTATCTTCTACATTTATACATCTACATAGATATCTACACATACGGCTTGTGTAAGTGTGTGCGAGAGAGAGAGGGAATAAATCAGCGCTTGGAAGGCGTTGCGAAGCCCCTGAAATTTCTTTTGTTCCTTCTGTCTATAAAAATTATTCGAGAGAATATACTTTATGCACCTTTATACACCTATACTCTTCGAGTACAGAGTATAAAAATAGTATGCTCCAAAAAGAGTATGCTTTTTATAACTTGCTCGTATATTCCACCTTCTTCGGATATCGCAATTTACGAGCAGCACTTGTTCGCCTTAACCGCTATTTCTTCCTCGCTATCAGACAAAGATCATATGATAGTTCTTGGTGACTTCAACTTGCCAGGAATTGTTTGGTCTTCGGTAAACGAGTCTAATAGCTTAGTGCCCATGTCACGACATGACTTTGTTGACGGCTTGATTGACATGTCTCTGTCTCAAGTTAACCATGTTCAAAACTCATTGGGTCGACTTCTTGATCTGTGCTTTGTAACGGATGCGACCATCGAATACCATTCTACTTTCGAAGTGTCGCTTGACCTAGGACCAATTGTATTGAATCGGTCGGGTAGACTACCTCAATGTGTCCGCTGCTATCACCAAGATGTTTAAAGACCTCATTTGCCATATTTTGAACAATGAATTGGACATGAAAAGGCTCTCGGCCCGTTGGGTGCCGCGTTTGCTCACGTCAGATCAAAAGCGTTTTCGAATGAACTGTTGCAAGCCTCTCTTGGCGATGTTTACGAGTATTAAATCAGAGTTTTGGCGCCCACTCATAACTGTGGATGAAACATGGATACACCACTATACGCCAGAAACAAAATCCCAATCAAAAAAGTAGATTGCAAAGGGGTATCCCCCACCAAAAGAAGCGAAAACTGTTATTTCAGCTGGAAAAGTGTGGGAAACAGTTTTTTGGGATGTTCGTGGAGTTATATATACCGATTATCTGGGGAAAGGAAAAACGATCACGGGAGTCTACTACGCATCGCTTTTGGATAAGCTAATTACGGAAATTGCGGATAAACAGCCCCACTTGCAGAAGAAAAAAATTGTACTTCAACAGGATAACGCACCTTCCCATACATCAACAGTTGCAATGGCTAAAATTCATGATTTACGATTTGAATGGCTTCACCATCCTCCTTAATTTCCAGAACTAGCTTCAAGTGACTTCTTTTTATTCCCTAAGTTTAAAGTTTCTCTTGGCGGACAGAAATTTTCGGCAAATAAGAAGGCTATAACTCTTGTAAAAAGCCATTTTGAGGAGCAGGACGCCGATTATATTTTGAATGAGCTGAGGAGGTGGAAGCAGTACGTTAAAAAATGAAATATACCAACATTTTTAAAGCTGTTGTATCATTGTCAGGCTGGAAACTTTTCGGACCGCCCTCGTCTGAAATAAGTAGTATGTAGTATTTGTAGTGTTTTATTGCGTTTCGTGCTGATATCGATTCTAACAAGATTAGAACATAGCTGCACTTTCAGCGGGTAAAATATATGAGAAGTGGAAAGGACCAATTACTCATCCATGTTTTTGCGTTGAAGGTTCTGCTTCTGCCTTTTCACCTATTTTGTTATATTGTTTTGAAATTACAACCAAATATTTCCTCATGGCAAACTTTTCTTCTAAGCATTACCCGGATCATTTTCATAAACATGTGCTCGATTTATATTCCAGTCCAGAGGTATGGAGGATTTTTCAGTTTGGAAGCGGCCCAGCAACAAAAGAAATTCTTACCAGCAAAATTCGAGGCTAGCATTAATTGTCTGCGTCATTCACGCGCAATGTACATATGTCGTTTGTGGTTTATCGGGACCGACACAGTAGAGTTTGCTAGAGCCGGTTTTCGATGAAAAAATCTTGTAAAAATCAATTCATCGTTCGATCTCCTTTGTAGTCAGACGTTTTAATTTTTCCCTCCGCTTACTTTCAACCTTTTTTGCCTAATCAGCCGGTGTTTTATGAAAATAACCCCTTGTTCGGCTAAGCGCGTGCCCATGGCAGCACAAAGATAGGCATAGCTTACTCTCTTTACAAAACATTACTCTCAATGCATCGTTGCTGCTGCTGCCCTACGCCCTACGCTCTCAATCGCTACATCGCCCTTTCCCTAAATTCGTCGTCCGACAAGAGCTGTGAGGGAGGCTCATCAGCAGAGCAGAAGACACTGCAGAATTGATCGTCTTCGTGAGCAAACGTCGTTACGTTAAATTTCGTTTTCGTTGGCACTGTGACCTGTGTGTTATTGTTGCATCTCTCGCATTGCAAAGTAAAAGAAAAATAAATCGAACATACACGAATATATTACATTGAAATCGACCCAGTTGCGTTTAAATTAAATTTCTCGAAAATACGCTGCTGAAGAAGCTCAGTAGCTCAACATCCCTAATAAATTCATAATTTAACCACCTACTATATTGTCTATTCTCGATCGCGGGTGCAGGCCTGATTACTGTGAAAAACATAATTTTAATTATTATTTTTTGCATCGCCTAACAGTGTGTTTTTGTTTGTGCTTTTCGTAACTACACACCACACATATTTAGCCGCTCTCACCTATTAGTTTTGTTGCTTTATCACTCTCTCCCTATTACCCACACTTGAAATAACTGTTCTTCCTCTCTCGCTCTCGATACTTTCTGTGCAGTAGCGCTCTCTCTCTCAAATGTTGCTGCTGTAACTGCTCTCATTCTTACTGATTCCTCTTTTGGCGTTTACCTGGCACACTGGTCTGATATCATTTTTTTGAAGGAAAAAAAATAATTTGTATATTTTAGTATGGAATTATCTGTGGTCTGTAGCAACAAAATCCTGCAAGAAGCAGATCCCCCATGACCAGCCGAGTATCCCCTGCTGGCTCTGCGATAGCGTAGTGCACGCTAAAAGCGCTGGGTTTTCCGGTATCGTGGGTGATGCCATCTCCAAAAGGAATGGCCTGCATTACAGCTGTGAGGCAAGCCGTCTCGTTGAGGAGGAAATGGCAGTATTTATGAGGCAGACCCGGGAGGGCTTTAGGGAGCTGACCGTGGGCTTCAAACAGCAATACGATCGGCTCCTAGCCGTGGAGTCTCAGTTTAGTGGTTTACAACTACTGACTGAGTCTTCCAGGCGTAAAAAGGTCACTCCACGGGATCAGCCGATGCTGATAAGCTGACTCCGACCACTCCAAAAGTGCAGCAGCTGATTTCGTTCGCTACTCCAAAGGCAACGACAGCTGCTGGTGATGAAAATTTGGTAGCTGAATTTGTCGTCTCGGAGAGCATGCAGCCAAAGTCGTCTGTAGCGTCCGTTTCCGTCATGTCCGCAAATTCATTAGCTGTCCCCTCAATTCCAACCCCACCAGTGAATATACGTCCCGGACCACCGGGTATTACTATCACAGGTGATAGGCCTGTGGTTCCAAGATTGGTGGGGATCCCACCAAAGTGACAAGTTTTTGTCTCACGGCTAGCCCCTGACTCCACAACTAAGGATGTGACGGCTTATATTCAAAGCAAAATAACAGCCGTTGATTTTAAGGTGGGAAAGTTTAACTTCTCTTATGCCAGGGAGATAGCTTCATTCAAAATAAGTGTCTCCCAAACTCACTTTAACACAAATGGTGTTCGGCCAAATTTTGGCCGGAGCATTTGGTGGTGTATTAGTTTAAAGCAAAGAAGAAGACTAGGCCCCCAATAACTCTGCTAACAAATCAGACCAATGCGCCGTCCTCATTTTCCCGCTTTACCTCCACCCGTCCAAAAAACTATTAAATTCTCTTTCTTAGTGACGTATCAGAATGTTCGTAGTTTACGTAGTAAGCTCAGCATTCATTTCCAGGATAGTGTCGCATTTGCATCCCACGTTATTGTGTTTACCAAGACCTGGTTAAAGCCGGACATTCTTAGTTCCGAAGTTTTGGCAGATCGGTACACAACTTTAAGAAAGGACTGTTGGTCTCGACGTACAGGAGGGGTTCTAATTGCTATGGAATCAAACTTTACGTCGGAACTTTTCACAGTCCATATTCAGCAGGAACTGAAATTCATGTATGTAAATCTGTCCTTCCCGATTTCTCAGTTTTTAAAACTTGCTCGTATATTCCACCTTCTTTGGATATCGCAATTTACGAGCAGCACTTGTCCGCCTTAACCGCTATTTCTTCCTCGCTATCAGACAAAGATCATATGATAGTTCTTGGTGACCTCAACTTGCCAGGAATTGTTTGGTCTTCGGTAAACGAGTCTAATAGCTTAGTGCCCATGTCACGACATGACTTTGTTGACGGCTTGATTGACCTGTCTCTGTCTTGAGTTAACCATCTAAAAATTCCTTGGGTCGATTTCTTGATCTGTGTTTTGTAACGGATGCGACCTTAGCGTTGTTACCTCGGTTCCCCACGCTCACTATTCCTGAAGATGCCTACCATCCTACTTTCGAAGTGTCGTGCGACCTGGGACAAACTGTATTGGATCGGTCGGGTAAACTACCTTAATGTGTCCGCTGCTTCCGAAAGTCCGAGTTTACGAAGCTAATTAACTTGGGGATTTTTATTGGTCCGCTTTGTATTTGTGCACTAATGTTATGTTAGGCACAAACATTTTCTATGATGCAGTGAACTCACTTCTTTGATTCTTTTGATTCTCCCGCTTTCCTGTCTTATTATATTGGGGGAACCCCTTTTGGTTTACCTAAAATCAATCATTCCTGAATACGTCGGCAAATAATGATCAGGCGATCGCCGATCTTTTTGTCCGTTTTTTTCAAACTATCTATTCGCAGGAAAGCTACTCTGGTCAGCCGTACCCATACGGTTTACTGATGTCAAACGGCAGTTTCAGTCCTTTGCTAAATGAAAGCTCGTTCTTCATGATCTACGAAAAGCTAAGCCGGTGTTTTTACCGATTCCTGACCGAGTTCCCAGCTGTGTACTCAGGTACTGTGCCGAGTCTCTGTTTGGGCCGTTACTTAAATTATTCACCTTGTCCATACATTTTGCCTCCTTCCACACGATATGGAATGAGTCCTTTATTATTCTTCTCCATAAGAAAGGTAGCAAGCCTGACGAAAATAACTATATAGGAATACCTGAGTTATCCGCTATTCCTGAAGTGTTTGAGAACATTTTAACTCCGCACCTGCAGAACCTATCTAGATCACTTATATCTCCAGCTCAACATGGATTTATAAGGCGGAGATCAACTACTACTAATTTATTGGAGTTTACCTCCTTCATAATTAAAGGCTTTCAAGGTAATTTACAGACGGATGTTGTTTACACCGATTAAAGCGTTCGACTCTGTAAACCATTCCCTCCTAGAACAAAAGCTCGACCTTCTAGGGTTCCCGCCCAATGTCTTGAGATGGATCTCTAGCTACCTTTGTTCTAGGTCTCAAAGAGTCCGTTTCAAAAACTCGCTGTCCTCACCAAATATGGTGACTTCGGGCGTACCACAGGGCAGCCATCAAGGCCCTTACTCTTTACACTCTTTATAAACGACCTACCTTCTGTATTAACATACTCTCGAGTACTCATGTATGCGGATGATGATAAGCTCTGTGTCCAGTATAAGGACATTTCTTTTCAATCCTGGTTGCAATCCGATCTCGATAAATTTTAGTCATGATGTTGTGCAAATTTATTAAACCTTAATATTATGAAAGTAGGTTGCGCCTAATTAACCTCCACTCTCTTAAAACCCGTAGAATCTGCCAAGGAGTTCTCTTCCTAGATAAGCTTCTCTCTGGTGAGGTCGAATCGACTACCCTCATCAGCCTTTTTAGTATTGCTGTCCCTTTCCACCCGATTAGGCATTACTTTCCTCTTCATCGCCAAATCTGTCTTTCTAACTACTCGGATTATGAATGTTTCCGTTGCCTTTGCCGAAACTAAACCCAATTTTTCTATCTGTTTTGCTTTGATACTAGTTCTAATAAGGTCAAAATTATCTTAATCAATAACTTAACTCTAATTGGGAATTGTTCGGCTACCGCCTTTTCTGTAACCTAAATTTGGCTGCTGGTGGGGCCTTATCTGCTACTGAGCCGATAATCAGCCCCACCGGGTCTGAGTATTTGCATTAGCCCTTTCGTTTAATTAGTTGACATGTAATTATACCCTTAAAAATTAATTGTATATTGTTAAACTTTAAACAATAATAAACAATAATGCTTCGAAATGTAAAGTAATGACTTTTCATCGCACCAACGCCTTTCTAGTTCCTTACACCCTTTGTGGTGGTTCTCTTGAGAGAATTACCCGGGTTGATTATCTTGGTGTTCTATTAGATATCAAGTCAAAGTTTTCAGAACACATTTCTACCATGGTAAAAAGGCCATGCTGGGGTTTATACAGAGGTGGTCAAAGGAATTTTACGACCCCTATATAACAAGCATCTTTAGGTATAGTGAGCGTGGGGACTTGAGGTAACAACGCTAAGGTCGCATCCGTTACAAAGCACAGATCAAGCAATCAACCCAAGGAATTTTGACATGGTTAAGTTGAAACAGAGACAGATCAAGCAAGCCGTCAATAAAGTCATTTTGTAATATGGGCACTAGGCTACTACACTCGTTTACCGAAGACCAAACAGTTCCTGACACGTTGAAGTACCCAAGAACAATCATAAAACGGACAAGCGCTGCTCGTAAATTGCGATATCCGAAAAAGATGGAATATACAAGCAAGTTATGAAAACTGAGAAAGCGGGAAGAATCAGTTTTACACACAGGAAATCCAGTTCCTGCTGAATATGGACCGGATAAACTTCCGACGTGAAGTTTGAGTCCATAGCAATTAGAACCCCTCCTGTACGTCGGGACGAACGATCCTTTCTAAAAGTTGTGTACCGACTTGACAAAACTTCGGAACTAAGAATGTCCGGTTTTAACCAGGTCTCGGTTAACACAATAACGTGAGATGCAAATGTGACACCATCACTGAAAGGAATGTTAAGCTTACTGCGTAACCCTCTAACATTCAGATAGCTCACTTAAAATGAAGTTGTTAGTTTTTTGGACGGGTGGAGGTAGAGTAGGAAGAGGAGCTGGAGCATTGGTCTGATTAGTTGTAGGAGTTATTGGGGGCCCATTCTTTTTCCAAAATTCGGCCGAACAAATATTAAAATGAGTTTGGAGTACACTCATTTAGTGAGACTCATTCAGTAGTTGTAAGCCGACCGATCGTAAAGCCCTTTCGGGGCTGCGTCATAAACATGGCCATGTCTTACTCAACCCCCCGATATGCGTCACAGCTGTAATGTAAACCATTTCGTTTAGAAATAGCATCACTCACGTGGCCTTTGAACGAAGCACATTTTGCGTGCATTACGCTATCGCAGAGCCAGCAGGGGATGCTCGGCTGGTCATGAATGATCTGTTTCTTGCAGGTTTTTTTGGCCAAGACTACAGAAAACTCCATAATCAAAAAAAAAACGAGGGGGAACTTTGTGAGCCGCGGCAAAGGCCGCGGCTCTACCTTATACCCAGTACTCAGTCAGTATACACATACATACATACATGTGCAATTTATGCAATTTATTATATGTTCGCAAAAGGGACAAATTAAATTTTGGGCAAAAAATAATATCTCAACAAAATGAAGTCAAATCATTTTTGGAATATTATACATGTTTTCAATTTTGTTTGCATATGCTTTTTACATCTGCTTCTAAATTTCTACATCACATGTATAACTACATATTTGCGACGTACATGTGTTTTTGACAGAGAGAGAGGGAATGAGTCAGCGCTTGGCAGGCGTTGCGTAGCCACTGAAATTTAATTTGTTTCTTCTGGCCATAATATTTCATTTATCTTAAAAATTGTGGATTCCACAGATTTTCGTCCTTTGTAGGGGCGGAAGGGGGCGTGGCAAAATTTTGAAATACACTTGTGCTGGTTTGATATCACAGGAGCTTGGATAGAAAGTTTGGTTGCTCAAGCTCTTATAGTCTCTGAGAACTAGGCGTCAAGAAATACGAATGGGCAAAGCAGATGGGGTCGCGTGTGAGAGAGAGCGAGAGGGAACGATGACTTTCGAAATGGTTTTCTTCATTGTAGCTATAATAATGATCCGATCTGATCCAGATTCAACACTCTGATAGAAATGATCATTCGCTATAATTCTGCGCTAATTTTTAGTTTTCGCTAATTTTTAGTTTTCTCGTATCTTCAACATTGTATACGCCACAGACTTTCGTCCTTTGTGGGGGCGGATGGGGGTGGGGCGAAATTTTGAAATACACTTTGAGTAGTGTGATCACAGAGGAGACTGGATACAAAACTTGGTTACTCTAGCTGCAATAGTCTCTGAGATATAGGCGCAAATGAAGACGGACCGACGGACAGACGGACGGACGGACAGACAGACATGGCTATATCGACTCGGCTATTGATGCTGATCAAGAATATATATACTTTATGGGGTCGGAAACGCTTCCTTCTGGGCGTTACACACAACCGTTATCCCCACAAATCTAATATACCCTTATACTCTTCGAGTACCGGGTATAAAAATACAGATATAAAATTTGTTTTTCTTAAACAAAAAAATTGATATCAGACCTGTGTACCTGAAAAACTCTAAAGGCGGAGTTAAACTGAGAGAAGAGTGAGATAGAGAGAGCGCTACTGCACAGAAAGCGTTTGGGTTATAAGGAGAGAGAGATAGAACAGCAAAAGCAAGGATCTGAGGGCGGCTAAATAGAATGCTATAAGTAAAAATGATTAATTTAATTTTTTACACAATCAATAGGCATGCACTTGCGTTTACGGATAGATTTAAGAAAGCAGGTTAATTAAGCAGTTTATTGATTGTTATCCTCAAAAAACCCCGGCTGTTTACACGAAATAAAGATAAGCGAAGCTAAAAAATAAACACGCATGGCCATGATGATTTTCAATCTTTATACTTTGCGGAAGATTCTTTCAACAGCGCCATTGTGCTTGGTGGCTTAAGAAGAGTATATTTCGGTCATATGTCTCTCTTACCGTTTCGTTACCAAAACAAGCAGTACCTCGACGAAGCTCAGAGTTGCCTTTGACGCTTCTTCTCGCACATCTCAGAATACCCTTTATACATTAGCCCGCATCATTGGATTTTTCCGTTAGGCCTAGTATTCAGATCGGAAAATACGTTTTCAAGCAAAACGTACAATATAAAAATGCTGGCGGCCGAGTGTGACCAAGTGTGCATACCCTGCGGTAACACTGAACGGTCAGCTGTGGTTTGCTCAAATTTTAACGCAAAGTAAGAATTGAATTCACAGCATAGCAATGAGTTTTTATATTATGGCATTGGCGGTCTTTTACGTGGCGGATGAGAAGAAAAACAGTCGCACAGAAAGGAGACAACATTGAGTAAATCCATATCTGCGGGAACGAAATAGCAAGGGCCGATTCATTTACATTTTACTGAATGCAGGCACAGAATGCCATGAGCCTTTTTTTGCTTTTGAATCAAAATCTTTCTGATCCGCCTAATTACAAATCAACTCTTCTTGTCTGTTCATCATTTTGTTGTATTTACACACACATTCACGCACACAACCTCAATTTTAGCTGCATGTCAAATAAAACTCTAGGGACTTTAAAAAATACCGCAAATACCATGAACAACTTTTCCAGCATATATCGGGCTATTTGCTTGGTGATCTGAACACTACTTTAGAACTGACTCTAGCAAACCCATTATGCATTCAAAATTTTTTATCGGTTTCATACGAATATCAACCCTGATTCTGTTTGCTAGCACTTTTTCGGATCTCGGCATGGACCTTTAAATGGAACATGCGACAATGATGCCCATAAGAGCACTGTGGATAGAAGAAGACAATCATGAGGCGCATCATTTGATACCGTATTCTGTCCAGTATTTTTACAAAATACGGCAAATATTCGGGGTATCGACTCGGAATCGGGGTATTTTTGTCGAGTCAAACAATAAATTCAATTTAAATTTGAGCGGTCAAACCGTTTCTGAACATTTATATTAAAATAAGTCTGATTGCAATCAACAAAATGGTAAAACAAATACTTAGAAGGGTCCACAAAGATCTTTTGGGAGGTCTTACAGTTCTGATTCCAACTTTAAAAGTGCCACTTGAAAATTAAAGTCAGCAGCTCGTCATTTTGTTCGGTGGAGCCAACGATAGCTGCACTTACATCGGACTTCTTCTTAAGAAGCTCAATAAACAATTGGGTGCTCGCAGTGAAACTCACAAACTCACCGTTTTCCACATTTAAAAATAAATCGCTCATTATTTTGGTAATTTCTTTTAATTTCAATGAAAATGCGTGTGCTGTCTTCTTCTTATTCAATAAGTTTGTTTACATTTGCAGGCCGAACAGTTGAAAAATGATGCGGCTTTATAGCCTTTTTACACTACCGCATCATTGTCGAAGGTGCGAAAAAATGATGCTAGGCGTTTACACTTAGGCCGCATCATTTCCGCATCATTTTGTCAGCTATTGTTGGCTCCACCGAACAAAAATTACGTGCTGCTGACTTTAATTCTCAAGTGGCACTTTTAAAGTTGGAATCAGCGCGTCCCAAAAGACCTTGCAAGTCTTTGTGCTACTATTTTCTTGCTTGCAATCAGACTTATATTAATTGAAATGTTCAGGATTGGTTTGGCCGCTCAACTTTAAATTGAATTTATGGTTTGATTCGACAAAAATACCCCGATACCGCGTCGAAACCCCAAATAATTTCAGTATTTTGTAAAAATAGTTGGCAGGGCTCTTATGGGCATCATTGTCGCATGTTCCATTTAACGGAAAAATCCAATGATGCGCCCTAATGTAAAAAGGGTATTAATGTAAACGCCTCGCATCATTTTTCCGCACCTTCGACAATGCTGATGTTAAGCTACTGAGCTTCTTCAGCAGCGTATTTTCAAGAAAATTTAATTACAACACCTTTGGGGCGATTTCGATGTATATATAATCGTGTATGTCCGATTTATTTTCTTGTAATTGTAATGCGAGAGATGCACAAAAAAAATGAACAGAACGACGTTTGCTCACGAAGACGATCAATTCTTAAGTGTCTTCTGCTCTACTGATGAGCCTCCCTCACAGCTCTTGTCGGACGACGAACTTAGGAAAAAGGCGGTGTAGCGATTGAGAGCGTTGGGCGTAGGGCAGCAGCATGCATTGAGAGTAATATGTAGTAAAGAGAGTAAGCTATGCTTCTCTTTGTGCTGCCATGGGCATGTGCTTAGCCGAACAGTTGTGTTAGTGTAAAAAGGCTATAACGATCTAATCTTAGTTAGTTAATCTTAGTAACTATGTCGGATCAATTTTACTTGTCATTGCTGCGTTTCCACATGCAAAAATAATTTAATTTAACTTTCTTCAATCTTCAAATTTTGCCACGGCCTGCTTGTAGAGACATTTATGTTGCACATTTTTTAAAACTTCTAAACTAGAAACAATTGTTTCGGCATCACGGCTGACGTCAAAAATATATATAGACCAGTACTGGTGGGTAAGAAGGATCGAAAATTCCAGTACATTTCGTTAATGTTCAAATTATATTGATGATCTTTTGGGTACGACTGATGACATAGATACTTCTCAAACTTAAAACAGAAATCACATTAATTTTCGCTTTTGGCTTATGCCTGATTTTCATTTTCATTATGCCTGATTGAAGTTGAGTCTACTAATATTTCAGAGAACTCAGTAGCATACTCGACGTAACGTGAAACAAAATGGTGCATTTAGTTTAATCTTAACTCTCAAATAATTGTATCGCACAAAACGAACAATTTTGTCTACGGCGTCATCGCTATTCGATCCAATTTGGTTAATGCCTATAAGACAATTTTTCAGGAGTTGTGGCTTTCAAAACTCGACTGGGACGAGTCTGTTCCTCAAAATCTAAGCACCGCAAGGATCAATTGTTGAGGTCACTGTCGTCACCAGCGTTACCTCGATTTTGTTTGCAGCCTGACGCTAGGATTTTGCCACTTATCGATTCGGACAAACGGCTGCTTCATCTGTGCATTGTCGTCCCTATTTCTATAAGTGCTACCGCATAGTATGCCCACCTGGGCACACTTGGCCTCAAGTAGTTTGATATGTCACGTTTTGTTGGAAACCCTGGTTTCGGATCTAAATACTAGGCTTATAGCCTATTCACACTGAGCACCGTTTACCGTCTATTTCCTAGACGGTGCGTAAGGTTTTGCCGTTCCGAAAATTCCCCAGTTAGTTCCACCATCTGTTTTGAATGTTCCTAAAACGCACGTTTCTATGCGATATTTAGCCGATGGTTTTCAAATGCGACTCTGGAAAATTAGCATTCACAACGAAAAAATGGAATTCACTACGAATATGTACGCAATGACAGCCAAGAAAACCAAAAATAAAAAAGAAACACAATATAAAATGGAAGGAGCAGGAAGTTCTAGTGTTAAGTTTATACATATGAATATATATATTTTTAATTTAATAATTTTATTGTTAATACTTGAACACAATGCAGGAAATAAGAGACGAGCAGGCGACGGCAGGCTGCAGTGGACCACGGAGATGGAAATCATGCTAATAGAGTACCACAAGAAGCAGATAGCTGAGCTGCTGGGTAAACGTATAGATGAATAAGTAAGCAACCAATCAAAATTCCATAATGATCTCTTGGCGTGTTTAAAACAAAACAAAAATGGATAAATAAGTTTTTAAATTGCATATTATTTCTTAACTATTGCGATTTACGCAATACTTTGCTATAGCAGATCGTATCTGTTCTGCTGACTGGTTATCATCAGCGGAACTATTGCAGGTATCGGGCTGTGATTTCTGCTCTGCTGGTAAAAGCTCCCAACTATAGCTTATTGCGCTATTGTGCTTATTAAACATATTGTGCAGTATGCAACAGCACATTATTATTCCGCTGTAATCGCTATCTTTATCCTTTTCGTCCAATAACATGATTAGTTGTTGCAAGAAAAGATTTTGCTGTTGAACCATAGTTAAAACAATTGCAAAATCTTCCATATCCATTTTTTTCCAAACAAAAATAAAAACATCTTCCGCTCAAAAACTCAGTTTTTGTTATTGTCATCAGCTGTTAGACGGTAAACGGTAGACGGTGACAGTGTGAATCTGAGTTTCACCGTCTAAAAAATACCAACGTTCCCCCTTGAGGGGATCAGTGTGCAGAGGGTATTATGGCCTGTCCACATAAGATGTCGATAGGCCAACTATCGATATGAAGCTGTGGATTTCGTTTTAGTTCCTGTATGCACAAGCAACGAAAACGTAAACTAAAAATGTCTATGAAGTCAATCATTTTTATTTTTCACAGTCTGGACCCGTTTTAATGTTCGATCAGTTTTTTATTCCATAAATTCTTCCTGGTCGTTTATCGGTAAGAGTCCAACGGAAATTTAAACCGAGAATAGATTTCATAACCAGTCCATAACTAGGTTTCAGTTAGGAAAACAACAATTCAGCATTTCTGCTAATAGCTCCAAGTGTTTCACTATCGAAGCCTGCGATTTTATTCTGAATCGGCAGAAATGACATTTGCAAACATTTCATTAATACAATTGAGAGTGTTGCTGAATGATAACACCAACTTAGCGCGAAATCTTTCAATTTTGTCCGAATACGTTATTACATTTACTGCCTCGCATCTTGCTGTTTCGCAAGATAAACATATGATATACTCCCATTTTATGACAAACTGCATTAAGAAGACGAAATTTCAGCGCTTCAACCTCATTTCAACCTCAACGCTTCCTTCTGGGCGTTACACACAACCGTTATCCCCACAAATCTAATATACCCTTATACTCTTCGAGTACCGGGTATAAAAATACATATATAAAATTTGTTTTTCTTAAACAAAAAAATTGATATCAGACCTGTGTACCTGAAAAACTCTAAAGGCGGAGTTAAACTGAGAGAAGAGTAAGATAGAGAGAGCGCTACTGCACAGAAAGCGTTTGGGTTATAAGGAGAGAGAGATAGAACAGCAAAAGCAAGGATCTGAGGGCGGCTAAATAGAATGCTATATGTAAAAATGATTAATTTAATTTTTTACACAATCAATAGGCATGCACTTGCGTTTACGGATAGATTTAAGAAAGCAGGTTAATTAAGCAGTTTATTGATTGTTATCCTCAAAAAACACCGGCTGTTTACACGAAATAAAGATAAGCGAAGCTAAAAAATAAACACGCATGGTCATGATGATTTTCAATCTTTATACTTTGCGGAAGATTCTTTCAACAGCGCCATTGTGCTTGGTGACTTAAGAAGAGTATATTTAGGTCATATGTCTCTCTTACCGTTTCGTTACCAAAACAAGCAGTACCTCGACGAAGCTCAGAGTTGCCTTTGACGCTTCTTCTCGCACATCTCAGAATACCCTTTATACATTAGCCCGCATCATTGGATTTTTCCGTTAGGCCTAGTATTCAGATCGGAAAATACGTTTTCAAGCAAAACGTACAATATAAAAATGCTGGCGGCCGAGTGTGACCAAGTGTGCATACCCTGCGGTAACACTGAACGGTCAGCTGTGGTTTGCTCAAATTTTAACGCAAAGTAAGAATTGAATTCACAGCATAGCAATGAGTTTTTATATTATGGCATTGGCGGTCTTTTACGTGGCGGATGAGAAGAAAAACAGTCGCACAGAAAGGAGACAACATTGAGTAAATCCATATCTGCGGGAACGAAATAGCAAGGGCCGATTCATTTACATTTTAATGAATGCAGGCACAGAATGCCATGAGCCTTTTTTTGCTTTTGAATCAAAATCTTTCTGATCCGCCTAATTACAAATCAACTCTTCTTGTCTGTTCATCATTTTGTTGTATTTACACACACATTCACGCACACAACCTCAATTTTAGCTGCATGTCAAATAAAACTCTAGGGACTTTAAAAAATACCGCAAATACCATGAACAACTTTTCCAGCATATATCGGGCTATTTGCTTGGTGATCTGAACACTACTTTCGAACTGACTCTAGCAAACCCATTATGCATTCAAAATTTTTTCATCGGTTTCATACGAATATCAACCCTGATTCTGTTTGCTAGCACTTTTTCGGATCTCGGCATGGACCTTTAAATGGAACATGCGACAATGATGCCCATAAGAGCACTGTGGATAGAAGAAGACAATCATGAGGCGCATCATTTGATACCGTATTCTGTCCAGTATTTTTACAAAATACGGCAAATATTCGGGGTATCGACTCGGAATCGGGGTATTTTTGTCGAGTCAAACAATAAATTCAATTTAAATTTGAGCGGTCAAACCGTTTCTGAACATTTATATTAAAATAAGTCTGATTGCAATCAACAAAATGGTAAAACAAATACTTAGAAGGGTCCACAAAGATCTTTTGGGAGGTCTTACAGTTCTGATTCCAACTTTAAAAGTGCCACTTGAAAATTAAAGTCAGCAGCTCGTCATTTTGTTCGGTGGAGCCAACGATAGCTGCACTTACATCGGACTTCTTCTTAAGAAGCTCAATAAACAATTGGGTGCTCGCAGTGAAACTCACAAACTCACCGTTTTCCACATTTAAAAATAAATCGCTCATTATTTTGGTAATTTCTTTTAATTTCAATGAAAATGCGTGTGCTGTCTTCTTCTTATTCAATAAGTTTGTTTACATTTGCAGGCCGAACAGTTGAAAAATGATGCGGCTTTATAGCCTTTTTACACTACCGCATCATTGTCGAAGGTGCGAAAAAATGATGCTAGGCGTTTACACTTAGGCCGCATCATTTCCGCATCATTTTGTCAGCTATTGTTGGCTCCACCGAACAAAAATTACGTGCTGCTGACTTTAATTCTCAAGTGGCACTTTTAAAGTTGGAATCAGCGCGTCCCAAAAGACCTTGCAAGTCTTTGTGCTACTATTTTCTTGCTTGCAATCAGACTTATATTAATTGAAATGTTCAGGATTGGTTTGGCCGCTCAACTTTAAATTGAATTTATGGTTTGATTCGACAAAAATACCCCGATACCGCGTCGAAACCCCAAATAATTTCAGTATTTTGTAAAAATACTTGGCAGGGCTCTTATGGGCATCATTGTCGCATGTTCCATTTAACGGAAAATGTAATGTAAAAAGGGTATTAATGTAAACGCCTCGCATCATTTTTCCGCACCTTCGACAATGCTGATGTTAAGCTACTGAGCTTCTTCAGCAGCGTATTTTCAAGAAAATTTAATTACAACACCTTTGGGGCGATTTCAATGTATATATATTCGTGTATGTCCGATTTATTTTCTTGTAATTGTAATGCGAGAGATGCACAAAAAAAATGAACAGAACGACGTTTGCTCACGAAGACGATCAATTCTTAAGTGTCTTCTGCTCTACTGATGAGCCTCCCTCACAGCTCTTGTCGGACGACGAACTTAGGAAAAAGGCGGTGTAGCGATTGAGAGCGTTGGGCGTAGGGCAGCAGCATGCATTGAGAGTAATATGTAGTAAAGAGAGTAAGCTATGCTTCTCTTTGTGCTGCCATGGGCATGTGCTTAGCCGAAAAGTTGTGTTACTGTAAAAAGGCTATAACGATCTAATCTTAGTTAGTTAATCTTAGTAACTATGTCGGATCAATTTTACTTGTCATTGCTGCGTTTCCACATGCAAAAATAATTTAATTTAACTTTCTTCAATCTTCAAATTTTGCCACGGCCTGCTTGTAGAGACATTTATGTTGCACATTTTTTAAAACTTCTAAACTAGAAACAATTGTTTCGGCATCACGGCTGACGTCAAAAATATATATAGACCAGTACTGGTGGGTAAGAAGGATCGAAAATTCCAGTACATTTCGTTAATGTTCAAATTATATTGATGATCTTTTGGGTACGACTGATGACATAGATACTTCTCAAACTTAAAACAGAAATCACATTAATTTTCGCTTTTGGCTTATGCCTGATTTTCATTTTCATTATGCCTGATTGAAGTTGAGTCTACTAATATTTCAGAGAACTCAGTAGCATACTCGACGTAACGTGAAACAAAATGGTGCATTTAGTTTAATCTTAACTCTCAAATAATTGTATCGCACAAAACGAACAATTTTGTCTACGGCGTCATCGCTATTCGATCCAATTTGGTTAATGCCTATAAGACAATTTTTCAGGAGTTGTGGCTTTCAAAACTCGACTGGGACGAGTCTGTTCCTCAAAATCTAAGCACCGCAAGGATCAATTGTTGAGGTCACTGTCGTCACCAGCGTTACCTCGATTTTGTTTGCAGCCTGACGCTAGGATTTTGCCACTTATCGATTCGGACAAACGGCTGCTTCATCTGTGCATTGTCGTCCCTATTTCTATAAGTGCTACCGCATAGTATGCCCACCTGGGCACACTTGGCCTCAAGTAGTTTGATATGTCACGTTTTGTTGGAAACCCTGGTTTCGGATCTAAATACTAGGCTTATAGCCTATTCACACTGAGCACCGTTTACCGTCTATTTCCTAGACGGTGCGTAAGGTTTTGCCGTTCCGAAAATTCCCCAGTTAGTTCCACCATCTGTTTTGAATGTTCCTAAAACGCACGTTTCTATGCGATATTTAGCCGATGGTTTTCAAATGCGACTCTGGAAAATTAGCATTCACAACGAAAAAATGGAATTTACTACGAATATGTACGCAATGACAGCCAAGAAAACCAAAAATAAAAAAGAAACACAATATAAAATGGAAGGAGCAGGAAGTTCTAGTGTTAAGTTTATACATATGAATATATATATTTTTAATTTAATAATTTTATTGTTAATACTTGAACACAATGCAGGAAATAAGAGACGAGCAGGCGACGGCAGGCTGCAGTGGACCACGGAGATGGAAATCATGCTAATAGAGTACCACAAGAAGCAGATAGCTGAGCTGCTGGGTAAACGTATAGATGAATAAGTAAGCAACCAATCAAAATTCCATAATGATCTCTTGGCGTGTTTAAAACAAAACAAAAATGGATAAATAAGTTTTTAAATTGCATATTATTTCTTAACTATTGCGTTTTACGCAATACTTTGCTATAGCAGATCGTATCTGTTCTGCTGACTGGTTATCATCAGCGGAACTATTGCAGGTATCGGGCTGTGATTTCTGCTCTGCTGGTAAATGCTCCCAACTATAGCTTATTGCGCTATTGTGCTTATTAAACATATTGTGCAGTATGCAACAGTACATTATTATTCCGCTGTAATCGCTATCTTTATCCTTTTCGTCCAATAACATGATTAGTTGTTGCAAGAAAAGATTTTGCTGTTGAACCATAGTTAAAACAATTGCAAAATCTTCCATATCCATTTTTTTCCAAACAAAAATAAAAACATCTTCCGCTCAAAAACTCAGTTTTTGTTATTGTCATCAGCTGTTAGACGGTAAACGGTAGACGGTGACAGTGTGAATCTGAGTTTCACCGTCTAAAAAATACCAACGTTCCCCCTTGAGGGGATCAGTGTGCAGAGGGTATTATGGCCTGTCCACATAAGATGTCGATAGGCCAACTATCGATATGAAGCTGTGGATTTCGTTTTAGTTCCTGCATGCACAAGCAACGAAAACGTAAACTAAAAATGTCTATGAAGTCAATCATTTTTATTTTCCACAGTCTGGACCCGTTTTAATGTTCGATCAGTTTTTTATTCCATAAATTCTTCCTGGTCGTTTATCGGTAAGAGTCCAACGGAAATTTAAACCGAGAATAGATTTCATAACCAGTCCATAACTAGGTTTCAGTTAGGAAAACAACAATTCAGCATTTCTGCTAATAGCTCCAAGTGTTTCACTATCGAAGCCTGCGATTTTATTCTGAATCGGCAGAAATGACATTTGCAAACATTTCATTAATACAATTGAGAGTGTTGCTGAATGATAACACCAACTTAGCGCGAAATCTTTCAATTTTGTCCGAATACGTTATTACATTTACTGCCTCGCATCTTGCTGTTTCGCAAGATAAACATATGATATACTCCCATTTTATGACAAACTGCATTAAGAAGACGAAATTTCAGCGCTTCAACCTCATTTCAACCTCAACGCTTCCTTCTGGGCGTTACACACAACCGTTATCCCCACAAATCTAATATACCCTTATACTCTTCGAGTACCGGGTATAAAAATACATATATAAAATTTGTTTTTCTTAAACAAAAAAATTGATATCAGACCTGTGTACCTGAAAAACTCTAAAGGCGGAGTTAAACTGAGAGAAGAGTGAGATAGAGAGAGCGCTACTGCACAGAAAGCGTTTGGGTTATAAGGAGAGAGAGATAGAACAGCAAAAGCAAGGATCTGAGGGCGGCTAAATAGAATGCTATAAGTAAAAATGATTAATTTAATTTTTTACACAATCAATAGGCATGCACTTGCGTTTACGGATAGATTTAAGAAAGCAGGTTAATTAAGCAGTTTATTGATTGTTATCCTCAAAAAACCCCGGCTGTTTACACGAAATAAAGATAAGCGAAGCTAAAAAATAAACACGCATGGCCATGATGATTTTCAATCTTTATACTTTGCGGAAGATTCTTTCAACAGCGCCATTGTGCTTGGTGGCTTAAGAAGAGTATATTTCGGTCATATGTCTCTCTTACCGTTTCGTTACCAAAACAAGCAGTACCTCGACGAAGCTCAGAGTTGCCTTTGACGCTTCTTCTCGCACATCTCAGAATACCCTTTATACATTAGCCCGCATCATTGGATTTTTCCGTTAGGCCTAGTATTCAGATCGGAAAATACGTTTTCAAGCAAAACGTACAATATAAAAATGCTGGCGGCCGAGTGTGACCAAGTGTGCATACCCTGCGGTAACACTGAACGGTCAGCTGTGGTTTGCTCAAATTTTAACGCAAAGTAAGAATTGAATTCACAGCATAGCAATGAGTTTTTATATTATGGCATTGGCGGTCTTTTACGTGGCGGATGAGAAGAAAAACAGTCGCACAGAAAGGAGACAACATTGAGTAAATCCATATCTGCGGGAACGAAATAGCAAGGGCCGATTCATTTACATTTTACTGAATGCAGGCACAGAATGCCATGAGCCTTTTTTTGCTTTTGAATCAAAATCTTTCTGATCCGCCTAATTACAAATCAACTCTTCTTGTCTGTTCATCATTTTGTTGTATTTACACACACATTCACGCACACAACCTCAATTTTAGCTGCATGTCAAATAAAACTCTAGGGACTTTAAAAAATACCGCAAATACCATGAACAACTTTTCCAGCATATATCGGGCTATTTGCTTGGTGATCTGAACACTACTTTAGAACTGACTCTAGCAAACCCATTATGCATTCAAAATTTTTTATCGGTTTCATACGAATATCAACCCTGATTCTGTTTGCTAGCACTTTTTCGGATCTCGGCATGGACCTTTAAATGGAACATGCGACAATGATGCCCATAAGAGCACTGTGGATAGAAGAAGACAATCATGAGGCGCATCATTTGATACCGTATTCTGTCCAGTATTTTTACAAAATACGGCAAATATTCGGGGTATCGACTCGGAATCGGGGTATTTTTGTCGAGTCAAACAATAAATTCAATTTAAATTTGAGCGGTCAAACCGTTTCTGAACATTTATATTAAAATAAGTCTGATTGCAATCAACAAAATGGTAAAACAAATACTTAGAAGGGTCCACAAAGATCTTTTGGGAGGTCTTACAGTTCTGATTCCAACTTTAAAAGTGCCACTTGAAAATTAAAGTCAGCAGCTCGTCATTTTGTTCGGTGGAGCCAACGATAGCTGCACTTACATCGGACTTCTTCTTAAGAAGCTCAATAAACAATTGGGTGCTCGCAGTGAAACTCACAAACTCACCGTTTTCCACATTTAAAAATAAATCGCTCATTATTTTGGTAATTTCTTTTAATTTCAATGAAAATGCGTGTGCTGTCTTCTTCTTATTCAATAAGTTTGTTTACATTTGCAGGCCGAACAGTTGAAAAATGATGCGGCTTTATAGCCTTTTTACACTACCGCATCATTGTCGAAGGTGCGAAAAAATGATGCTAGGCGTTTACACTTAGGCCGCATCATTTCCGCATCATTTTGTCAGCTATTGTTGGCTCCACCGAACAAAAATTACGTGCTGCTGACTTTAATTCTCAAGTGGCACTTTTAAAGTTGGAATCAGCGCGTCCCAAAAGACCTTGCAAGTCTTTGTGCTACTATTTTCTTGCTTGCAATCAGACTTATATTAATTGAAATGTTCAGGATTGGTTTGGCCGCTCAACTTTAAATTGAATTTATGGTTTGATTCGACAAAAATACCCCGATACCGCGTCGAAACCCCAAATAATTTCAGTATTTTGTAAAAATACTTGGCAGGGCTCTTATGGGCATCATTGTCGCATGTTCCATTTAACGGAAAATGTAATGTAAAAAGGGTATTAATGTAAACGCCTCGCATCATTTTTCCGCACCTTCGACAATGCTGATGTTAAGCTACTGAGCTTCTTCAGCAGCGTATTTTCAAGAAAATTTAATTACAACACCTTTGGGGCGATTTCAATGTATATATATTCGTGTATGTCCGATTTATTTTCTTGTAATTGTAATGCGAGAGATGCACAAAAAAAATGAACAGAACGACGTTTGCTCACGAAGACGATCAATTCTTAAGTGTCTTCTGCTCTACTGATGAGCCTCCCTCACAGCTCTTGTCGGACGACGAACTTAGGAAAAAGGCGGTGTAGCGATTGAGAGCGTTGGGCGTAGGGCAGCAGCATGCATTGAGAGTAATATGTAGTAAAGAGAGTAAGCTATGCTTCTCTTTGTGCTGCCATGGGCATGTGCTTAGCCGAAAAGTTGTGTTACTGTAAAAAGGCTATAACGATCTAATCTTAGTTAGTTAATCTTAGTAACTATGTCGGATCAATTTTACTTGTCATTGCTGCGTTTCCACATGCAAAAATAATTTAATTTAACTTTCTTCAATCTTCAAATTTTGCCACGGCCTGCTTGTAGAGACATTTATGTTGCACATTTTTTAAAACTTCTAAACTAGAAACAATTGTTTCGGCATCACGGCTGACGTCAAAAATATATATAGACCAGTACTGGTGGGTAAGAAGGATCGAAAATTCCAGTACATTTCGTTAATGTTCAAATTATATTGATGATCTTTTGGGTACGACTGATGACATAGATACTTCTCAAACTTAAAACAGAAATCACATTAATTTTCGCTTTTGGCTTATGCCTGATTTTCATTTTCATTATGCCTGATTGAAGTTGAGTCTACTAATATTTCAGAGAACTCAGTAGCATACTCGACGTAACGTGAAACAAAATGGTGCATTTAGTTTAATCTTAACTCTCAAATAATTGTATCGCACAAAACGAACAATTTTGTCTACGGCGTCATCGCTATTCGATCCAATTTGGTTAATGCCTATAAGACAATTTTTCAGGAGTTGTGGCTTTCAAAACTCGACTGGGACGAGTCTGTTCCTCAAAATCTAAGCACCGCAAGGATCAATTGTTGAGGTCACTGTCGTCACCAGCGTTACCTCGATTTTGTTTGCAGCCTGACGCTAGGATTTTGCCACTTATCGATTCGGACAAACGGCTGCTTCATCTGTGCATTGTCGTCCCTATTTCTATAAGTGCTACCGCATAGTATGCCCACCTGGGCACACTTGGCCTCAAGTAGTTTGATATGTCACGTTTTGTTGGAAACCCTGGTTTCGGATCTAAATACTAGGCTTATAGCCTATTCACACTGAGCACCGTTTACCGTCTATTTCCTAGACGGTGCGTAAGGTTTTGCCGTTCCGAAAATTCCCCAGTTAGTTCCACCATCTGTTTTGAATGTTCCTAAAACGCACGTTTCTATGCGATATTTAGCCGATGGTTTTCAAATGCGACTCTGGAAAATTAGCATTCACAACGAAAAAATGGAATTTACTACGAATATGTACGCAATGACAGCCAAGAAAACCAAAAATAAAAAAGAAACACAATATAAAATGGAAGGAGCAGGAAGTTCTAGTGTTAAGTTTATACATATGAATATATATATTTTTAATTTAATAATTTTATTGTTAATACTTGAACACAATGCAGGAAATAAGAGACGAGCAGGCGACGGCAGGCTGCAGTGGACCACGGAGATGGAAATCATGCTAATAGAGTACCACAAGAAGCAGATAGCTGAGCTGCTGGGTAAACGTATAGATGAATAAGTAAGCAACCAATCAAAATTCCATAATGATCTCTTGGCGTGTTTAAAACAAAACAAAAATGGATAAATAAGTTTTTAAATTGCATATTATTTCTTAACTATTGCGTTTTACGCAATACTTTGCTATAGCAGATCGTATCTGTTCTGCTGACTGGTTATCATCAGCGGAACTATTGCAGGTATCGGGCTGTGATTTCTGCTCTGCTGGTAAATGCTCCCAACTATAGCTTATTGCGCTATTGTGCTTATTAAACATATTGTGCAGTATGCAACAGTACATTATTATTCCGCTGTAATCGCTATCTTTATCCTTTTCGTCCAATAACATGATTAGTTGTTGCAAGAAAAGATTTTGCTGTTGAACCATAGTTAAAACAATTGCAAAATCTTCCATATCCATTTTTTCCAAACAAAAATAAAAACATCTTCCGCTCAAAAACTCAGTTTTTGTTATTGTCATCAGCTGTTAGACGGTAAACGGTAGACGGTGACAGTGTGAATCTGAGTTTCACCGTCTAAAAAATACCAACGTTCCCCCTTGAGGGGATCAGTGTGCAGAGGGTATTATGGCCTGTCCACATAAGATGTCGATAGGCCAACTATCGATATGAAGCTGTGGATTTCGTTTTAGTTCCTGCATGCACAAGCAACGAAAACGTAAACTAAAAATGTCTATGAAGTCAATCATTTTTATTTTCCACAGTCTGGACCCGTTTTAATGTTCGATCAGTTTTTTATTCCATAAATTCTTCCTGGTCGTTTATCGGTAAGAGTCCAACGGAAATTTAAACCGAGAATAGATTTCATAACCAGTCCATAACTAGGTTTCAGTTAGGAAAACAACAATTCACATTTCTGCTAATAGCTCCAAGTGTTTCACTATCGAAGCCTGCGATTTTATTCTGAATCGGCAGAAATGACATTTGCAAACATTTCATTAATACAATTGAGAGTGTTGCTGAATGATAACACCAACTTAGCGCGAAATCTTTCAATTTTGTCCGAATACGTTATTACATTTACTGCCTCGCATCTTGCTGTTTCGCAAGATAAACATATGATATACTCCCATTTTATGACAAACTGCATTAAGAAGACGAAATTTCAGCGCTTCAACCTCATTTCAACCTCAACGCTTCCTTCTGGGCGTTACACACAACCGTTATCCCCACAAATCTAATATACCCTTATACTCTTCGAGTACCGGGTATAAAAATACATATATAAAATTTGTTTTTCTTAAACAAAAAAATTGATATCAGACCTGTGTACCTGAAAAACTCTAAAGGCGGAGTTAAACTGAGAGAAGAGTGAGATAGAGAGAGCGCTACTGCACAGAAAGCGTTTGGGTTATAAGGAGAGAGAGATAGAACAGCAAAAGCAAGGATCTGAGGGCGGCTAAATAGAATGCTATATGTAAAAATGATTAATTTAATTTTTTACACAATCAATAGGCATGCACTTGCGTTTACGGATAGATTTAAGAAAGCAGGTTAATTAAGCAGTTTATTGATTGTTATCCTCAAAAAACACCGGCTGTTTACACGAAATAAAGATAAGCGAAGCTAAAAAATAAACACGCATGGTCATGATGATTTTCAATCTTTATACTTTGCGGAAGATTCTTTCAACAGCGCCATTGTGCTTGGTGACTTAAGAAGAGTATATTTAGGTCATATGTCTCTCTTACTGTTTCGTTACCAAAACAAGCAGTACCTCGACGAAGCTCAGAGTTGCCTTTGACGCTTCTTCTCGCACATCTCAGAATACCCTTTATACATTAGCCCGCATCATTGGATTTTTCCGTTAGGCCTAGTATTCAGATCGGAAAATACGTTTTCAAGCAAAACGTACAATATAAAAATGCTGGCGGCCGAGTGTGACCAAGTGTGCATACCCTGCGGTAACACTGAACGGTCAGCTGTGGTTTGCTCAAATTTTAACGCAAAGTAAGAATTGAATTCACAGCATAGCAATGAGTTTTTATATTATGGCATTGGCGGTCTTTTACGTGGCGGATGAGAAGAAAAACAGTCGCACAGAAAGGAGACAACATTGAGTAAATCCATATCTGCAGGAACGAAATAGCAAGGGCCGATTCATTTACATTTTACTGAATGCAGGCACAGAATGCCATGAGCCTTTTTTTGCTTTTGAATCAAAATCTTTCTGATCCGCCTAATTACAAATCAACTCTTCTTGTCTGTTCATCATTTTGTTGTATTTACACACACATTCACGCACACAACCTCAATTTTAGCTGCATGTCAAATAAAACTCTAGGGACTTTAAAAAATACCGCAAATACCATGAACAACTTTTCCAGCATATATCGGGCTATTTGCTTGGTGATCTGAACACTACTTTCGAACTGACTCTAGCAAACCCATTATGCATTCAAAATTTTTTCATCGGTTTCATACGAATATCAACCCTGATTCTGTTTGCTAGCACTTTTTCGGATCTCGGCATGGACCTTTAAATGGAACATGCGACAATGATGCCCATAAGAGCACTGTGGATAGAAGAAGACAATCATGAGGCGCATCATTTGATACCGTATTCTGTCCAGTATTTTTACAAAATACGGCAAATATTCGGGGTATCGACTCGGAATCGGGGTATTTTTGTCGAGTCAAACAATAAATTCAATTTAAATTTGAGCGGTCAAACCGTTTCTGAACATTTATATTAAAATAAGTCTGATTGCAATCAACAAAATGGTAAAACAAATACTTAGAAGGGTCCACAAAGATCTTTTGGGAGGTCTTACAGTTCTGATTCCAACTTTAAAAGTGCCACTTGAAAATTAAAGTCAGCAGCTCGTCATTTTGTTCGGTGGAGCCAACGATAGCTGCACTTACATCGGACAGCGGCTTTATAGCTTTTTTACACTACCGCATCATTGTCGAAGGTGCGAAAAAATGATGCTAGGCGTTTACACTTAGGCCGCATCATTTCCGCATCATTTTGTCAGCTATTGTTGGCTCCACCGAACAAAAATTACGTGCTGCTGACTTTAATTCTCAAGTGGCACTTTTAAAGTTGGAATCAGCGCGTCCCAAAAGACCTTGCAAGTCTTTGTGCTACTATTTTCTTGCTTGCAATCAGACTTATATTAATTGAAATGTTCAGGATTGGTTTGGCCGCTCAACTTTAAATTGAATTTATGGTTTGATTCGACAAAAATACCCCGATACCGCGTCGAAACCCCAAATAATTTCAGTATTTTGTAAAAATACTTGGCAGGGCTCTTATGGGCATCATTGTCGCATGTTCCATTTAACGGAAAATGTAATGTAAAAAGGGTATTAATGTAAACGCCTCGCATCATTTTTCCGCACCTTCGACAATGCTGATGTTAAGCTACTGAGCTTCTTCAGCAGCGTATTTTCAAGAAAATTTAATTACAACACCTTTGGGGCGATTTCAATGTATATATATTCGTGTATGTCCGATTTATTTTCTTGTAATTGTAATGCGAGAGATGCACAAAAAAAATGAACAGAACGACGTTTGCTCACGAAGACGATCAATTCTTAAGTGTCTTCTGCTCTACTGATGAGCCTCCCTCACAGCTCTTGTCGGACGACGAACTTAGGAAAAAGGCGGTGTAGCGATTGAGAGCGTTGGGCGTAGGGCAGCAGCATGCATTGAGAGTAATATGTAGTAAAGAGAGTAAGCTATGCTTCTCTTTGTGCTGCCATGGGCATGTGCTTAGCCGAAAAGTTGTGTTACTGTAAAAAGGCTATAACGATCTAATCTTAGTTAGTTAATCTTAGTAACTATGTCGGATCAATTTTACTTGTCATTGCTGCGTTTCCACATGCAAAAATAATTTAATTTAACTTTCTTCAATCTTCAAATTTTGCCACGGCCTGCTTGTAGAGACATTTATGTTGCACATTTTTTAAAACTTCTAAACTAGAAACAATTGTTTCGGCATCACGGCTGACGTCAAAAATATATATAGACCAGTACTGGTGGGTAAGAAGGATCGAAAATTCCAGTACATTTCGTTAATGTTCAAATTATATTGATGATCTTTTGGGTACGACTGATGACATAGATACTTCTCAAACTTAAAACAGAAATCACATTAATTTTCGCTTTTGGCTTATGCCTGATTTTCATTTTCATTATGCCTGATTGAAGTTGAGTCTACTAATATTTCAGAGAACTCAGTAGCATACTCGACGTAACGTGAAACAAAATGGTGCATTTAGTTTAATCTTAACTCTCAAATAATTGTATCGCACAAAACGAACAATTTTGTCTACGGCGTCATCGCTATTCGATCCAATTTGGTTAATGCCTATAAGATAATTTTTCAGGAGTTGTGGCTTTCAAAACTCGACTGGGACGAGTCTGTTCCTCAAAATCTAAGCACCGCAAGGATCAATTGTTGAGGTCACTGTCGTCACCAGCGTTACCTCGATTTTGTTTGCAGCCTGACGCTAGGATTTTGCCACTTATCGATTCGGACAAACGGCTGCTTCATCTGTGCATTGTCGTCCCTATTTCTATAAGTGCTACCGCATAGTATGCCCACCTGGGCACACTTGGCCTCAAGTAGTTTGATATGTCACGTTTTGTTGGAAACCCTGGTTTCGGATCTAAATACTAGGCTTATAGCCTATTCACACTGAGCACCGTTTACCGTCTATTTCCTAGACGGTGCGTAAGGTTTTGCCGTTCCGAAAATTCCCCAGTTAGTTCCACCATCTGTTTTGAATGTTCCTAAAACGCACGTTTCTATGCGATATTTAGCCGATGGTTTTCAAATGCGACTCTGGAAAATTAGCATTCACAACGAAAAAATGGAATTTACTACGAATATGTACGCAATGACAGCCAAGAAAACCAAAAATAAAAAAGAAACACAATATAAAATGGAAGGAGCAGGAAGTTCTAGTGTTAAGTTTATACATATGAATATATATATTTTTAATTTAATAATTTTATTGTTAATACTTGAACACAATGCAGGAAATAAGAGACGAGCAGGCGACGGCAGGCTGCAGTGGACCACGGAGATGGAAATCATGCTAATAGAGTACCACAAGAAGCAGATAGCTGAGCTGCTGGGTAAACGTATAGATGAATAAGTAAGCAACCAATCAAAATTCCATAATGATCTCTTGGCGTGTTTAAAACAAAACAAAAATGGGTAAATAAGTTTTTAAATTGCATATTATTTCTTAACTATTGCGATTTACGCAATACTTTGCTATAGCAGATCGTATCTGTTCTGCTGACTGGTTATCATCAGCGGAACTATTGCAGGTATCGGGCTGTGATTTCTGCTCTGCTGGTAAATGCTCCCAACTATAGCTTATTGCGCTATTGTGCTTATTAAACATATTGTGCAGTATGCAACAGCACATTATTATTCCGCTGTAATCGCTATCTTTATCCTTTTCGTCCAATAACATGATTAGTTGTTGCAAGAAAAGATTTTGCTGTTGAACCATAGTTAAAACAATTGCAAAATCTTCCATATCCATTTTTTCCAAACAAAAATAAAAACATCTTCCGCTCAAAAACTCAGTTTTTTTTATTGTCATCAGCTGTTAGACGGTAAACGGTAGACGGTGACAGTGTGAATCTGAGTTTCACCGTCTAAAAAATACCAACGTTCCCCCTTGAGGGGATCAGTGTGCAGAGGGTATTATGGCCTGTCCACATAAGATGTCGATAGGCCAACTATCGATATGAAGCTGTGGATTTCGTGTTAGTTCCTGTATGCACAAGCAACGAAAACGTAAACTAAAAATGTCTATGAAGTCAATCATTTTTATTTTCCACAGTCTGGACCCGTTTTAATGTTCGATCAGTTTTATATTCCATAAATTCTTCCTGGTCGTTTATCGGTAAGAGTCCAACGGAAATTTAAACCGAGAATAGATTTCATAACCAGTCCATAACTAGGTTTCAGTTAGGAAAACAACAAATCAGCATTTCTGCTAATAGCTCCAAGTGTTTCACTATCGAAGCCTGCGATTTTATTCTGAATCGGCAGAAATGACATTTGCAAACATTTCATTAATACAATTGAGAGTGTTGCTGAATGATAACACCAACTTAGCGCGAAATCTTTCAATTTTGTCCGAATACGTTATTAAATTTACTGCCTCGCATCTTGCTGTTTCGCAAGATAAACATATGATATACATACTCCCATTTTATGACAAACTGCATTAAGAAGACGAAATTTCAGCGGTCGCGACTCGATGTAATTCAACATTTTAACAACTTCTTGTGGGACTGACAACAATTGATAAGGCAGTGACTTCGTCATCAGTGCTGTGTAAAAAACAATGTGAGGTTTTCCCGCCTCTCCCGTTACAAAAGGACTTGCTCTTATACTTAGCTCTGAGTTATTGTTAAGTGATTAATATCAAGAACCCTTTACTTTCTTAACCGAAACACCAACTGATGACCACGGTTTCACGGCTCACGGCCCACGGCTCACTATCCGCGGCACACGTGTTGCTGAAAACTGATTTAAGAGTTACTTCTCATACATTTTCAGGAGTATTTAAGTAAGAGTATATGTATGATGCCAACAATTTATTATTCAATTTTTTTACAAGTAATTTCAGGTAATTCATTAACGTTTAGGTCTAGTGGGAATCGAATTCAGAGATATTGCATGATATACATATATACTTACATTCATTACAGTTCCAGAGTCGAAAACTGCATCACCTATATCATTTGTGGGAGCCCAAGGAGTTAAACTTTCCTCCACATATGTATCAATAATGGGATATTGCGCTTGATTAGGATTCTCTATAATCAATTCGTTATCTTCTGTTGGAATATCCTCTTTTGAAGACGACAATGGTGTTTTTAAAATGTTTTCATTCAATTGAGATTTCTGTCGTAAAAGCGAACCGAACTTTTCGAAAAACCCATCATCTCCATCCTGTAACCTAAGAAATATACATTTTAATTTTATTATGACAAGCGAAAGACTTTTTATACCCGGTACTCGAAGAGTATAGGGGTATATTAGATTTGTGGGGATAACGGTTGTGTGTAACGCTCAGAAGGAAGCGTTTCCGAACCCATAAAGTATATATATTCTTGATCAGCATCAATAGCCGAGTCGATAAAGCCATGTCTGTCTGTCCGTCCGTCCGTCTGTCCGTCTTCATTTGCGCCTATATCTCAGAGACTATTAAAGCTAGAGCAACCAAGTTTTGTATCCGGTCTCCTGTGTGATCACACTACTCCAAATGTGTTGCAAAATTTCGCCCCGCCCCTTTCCGCCCCCACAAAGGACGAAAATCTGTGGCGTACACAATGTTGAAGATACGAGAAAACTAAAAACGCAGAATCATAGAGAATGATTATTTCTATCAGAGTGTTGAATCTGGATCAGATCGAATCATGATTATAGCTACAATGAAGAAAACCATTTCGAAAGTGATCGTTCCCTCTCGCTCTCTCTCACACGCCACCCTGTCTGCTTTGCTTATTCGTTTAAATGAGCGCCTAGATCTCAGAGACTATAAGAGCTAGAGCAACCAAACTTTCTATCCAAACTCCTGTGATATCGATTCAGCACAAGTTTATTTCAAAATTTTGCCACGCCCCCTTCCGCCCCCACAAAAGACGAAAATCTGTGGAATCCACAATTTTTAATATAAAAGTAAACCAAAAACGCAGAATCATGGGAAATTACTGTATTTACCAGATTGCCGAATCTGGATCAGGTCGGATCATTATTATTATCACAGTTAAAAAAGGAACTTTATTTGCTGATTAGTTTTAAAAATTGCAGATTGCAGTTTTAAAAATAAAATAAAAACTTAACATATATCTTAAATACAGGTCAGAGCCAGAATGATCCATCCACAAAAAAATTTAATATTAGTCGAATAAAAGGTTAAACAGGTATTTTAATACTTAGTATGTAGTCCCCTAACCTTTATTACGGCTTTTAACCTACTATTCATGGAAGAGACCAGCTGCCGAGTACTTTCCGCGCTTATTTTGTTTCATTCCTCCAGCAGAGCTTTTCTAAGGTCATTTTTGCCAGAAATCCTGTGATTCTGGGTGTTTTTCTCCAGCGCAGAACACAAATTTTCAATAACATTTAAGTATGGAGACTGGGCCGGGGGAATCATCAAGTGGGGGCAGTTCCAGATAAGCCAGGACTGTACTATTCCTACTATTGACGAATGCTTCGGGTCATTATCCTGGTAGAACCGGAAATCAAGTCGGATTCGTAGTTTCGCGGAGCTTTGGTGTAAATTTTCTTTGAGAATATTGAAGTACGTGAGCTTATCCATCGTAGAGTCAATAAACGCCAAGTTTCCGACGCCGGCTGCGGCCAGTACATACCCATACCATGACAGTTCCTCCGCCGTGCTTGACTGTCGCTTTTACATGTTTGGGATCCAGCTCAGTATTGGGCTGTCGCCACACAAAATTCTTCCGTCCGACCCAAAAAGGTTGAATTTGGTCTCGTGTGCACAAGTTACGGTATTCCAGAACACCAAATCCTTGTCAAAGTTGGTTTTTGCGATCGCCAACCTTGTCCCTTTGTTCTTCAGGCTTATGAAGGGCTTCTTTCGGGGTACTCGGCCATTGAAGCCATGGTTGCGCAGAACCAGGTGCACAGTTTCCACACAGCAGTCCTTCCCCATTTCGTCCTTCACCTGTTGGGTAAGTTCTGGGGCCGAAAGCTTAGGATTTTCCTTAATTTTCCTGATGATTCGTCGCTCCTCATGTTCAGTTAAAATCTTGTTGTGCGCCGTTCTGCCCAAGTTTCCTATCCGATCTTCGCGGGTGAAGCGCTCGATGATGTGCTGCACAGTTGATGAGCTCAGATTCACCATTTGAGCTATTTTGCGCTTCGAAAATCCGTTTTTGAAAAGCTCCAAGACAAGTTTCCGTTGCTCCATCGTTGTCCATTTACCCATTGTTGTTTTTGGCTTGTCACACTCCAGATCCAGATTAAGACTAATCTCATTAGAAAGGATTAGCCTATTTATACCAAAAATAAGCAACATTCTGCAAAAAACCCAGGTTTTATGTCTCGCAGGTGTCCAAAAAGGGACTGCACCAAACAAGCTGGTACCTCTTATTGGGCTACTGTTTTGCATAATCCGACCTAACAGGTGGGGGAAACCCAGCATTTAAGGGTCAAATATTGGTTTTGGTACCTAATGTATATACCTATCATCGGTCATTGGAATTTTTGAAAAATAATGTGTAATAACTTTATGCCAGCCAATTTAACTTTTTATTTGCCACTGGATCGTTTTGGCGTTGAGCCACTGTACATTAACTTCCACCACAAATCTGATATAGCCCTATTCTCTTCGAATATCGGTTATAACGAGAGTAAGCTGTAATTTGACACAGCGTATGAAACATTTCAGGCGCAGGCGCGGTCAAAATTTCCATGAAATAATTAAATATAGGTCGTTCTATCGATTCAAATAAAGATTTTATAAATTTTTCTGAATTTTATCGATCTTTTTTAAGTAAAACCTAAAAGCTCTCAAAAAATCACCCTTTACATACATATAATTTTTGGGGCGCTCATGATAGCTCCTATATATTGAATAGTTTTTACAGGCTTAAATGGTAGTACCTTCAGTACCAGATCTGCTTATTTAGGAATAGCGCTGAGCCCAGGAGTTTGATGTATTAGCATAGTATATATGTACATACGAGGGCGGTCCGATAAGTTTCCAGCCTGACAATGAAAACGACCTCCTAGGTTAACCAAACTTTGGTATTGTGATAAGGCATCTTTTATTGTGTTCCCGCCAAAATTTCAGCCATATAGATATTTTAGTTATCCTTGAACAATCGATTAACTAAGTCGGTTTAAGTGCTCTTGTAAAAATTCAAAAAGTTAAATATCGTGCGGTCATAAAATATTTGTTTTTGACGGGCAATACGCCTTCGCAAATTAAAACTGAGATTGACGCTGTGTATGGGGACTCTTCCCCAACATTTCCTACTGTAAAGTTCTGGGCTGCTGAATTCATGCGTGGACGTACGAGCTTAGAAGATGAGCCACGTCCTAAACGCCCAAAGACTACGACTACTGACGAAAACATCGTCAAAATTCACGAAATTGTTCTGGACGATCGCCGAATCAAAGTAAGAGAGATAACTAATATCACCAAGATGTCTAAAGACCTCATTTGCCATATTTTGAACAATGAATTGGACATGAAAAAGCTCTCGGCCCGTAGGGTGCCGCGTTTGCTCACGTCAGATCAAAAGCGTTTTCGAATGAACTGTTGCAAGCCTCTCTTGGCGATGTTTACGAGTATTAAATCAGAGTTTTGGCGCCCACTCATAACTGTGGATGAAACATGGATACACCACTATACGCCAGAAACAAAATCCCAATCAAAAAAGTAGATTGCAAAGGGGTATCCCCCACCAAAAGAAGCGAAAACTGTTATTTCAGCTGGAAAAGTGTGGGAAACAGTTTTTTGGGATGTTCGTGGAGTTATATATACCGATTATCTGGGGAAAGGAAAAACGATCACGGGAGTCTACTACGCATCGCTTTTGGATAAGCTAATTACGGAAATTGCGGATAAACAGCCCCACTTGCAGAAGAAAAAAATTGTACTTCAACAGGATAACGCACCTTCCCATACATCAACAGTTGCAATGGCTAAAATTCATGATTTACGATTTGAATGGCTTCACCATCCTCCTTAATTTCCAGAACTAGCTTCAAGTGACTTCTTTTTATTCCCTAAGCTTAAAGTTTCTCTTGGCGGACAGAAATTTTCGGCAAATAAGAAGGCTATAACTCTTGTAAAAAGCCATTTTGAGGAGCAGGACGCCGATTATATTTTGAATGAGCTGAGGAGGTGGAAGCAGTACGTTAAAAAATGAAATATACCAACATTTTTAAAGCTGTTGTATCATTGTCAGGCTGGAAACTTTTCGGACCGCCCTCGTCTGTAATAAGTAGTATGTAGTATTTGTAGTGTTTTATTGCGTTTCGTGCTGATATCGATTCTAACAAGATTAGAACATAGCTGCACTTTCAGCGGGTAAAATATATGAGAAGTGGAAAGGACCAATTACTCATCCATGTTTTTGCGTTGAAGGTTCTGCTTCTGCCTTTTCACCTATTTTGTTATATTGTTTTGAAATTACAACCAAATATTTCCTCATGGCAAACTTTTCTTCTAAGCATTACCCGGATCATTTTCATAAACATGTGCTCGAATTATATTCCAGTCCAGAGGTATGGAGGATTTTTCAGTTTGGAAGCGGCCCAGCAACAAAAGAAATTCTTACCAGCAAAATTCGAGGCTAGCATTAATTGTCTGCGTCATTCACGCGCAATGTACATATGTCGTTTGTGGTTTATCGGGACCGACACAGTAGAGTTTGCTAGAGCCGGTTTTCGATGAAAAAATCTTGTAAAAATCAATTCATCGTTCGATCTCCTTTGTAGTCAGACGTTTTAATTTTTCCCTCCGCTTACTTTCAACCTTTTTTGCCTAATCAGCCGGTGTTTTATGAAAATAACCCCTTGTTCGGCTAAGCGCGTGCCCATGGCAGCACAAAGATAGGCATAGCTTACTCTCTTTACAAAACATTACTCTCAATGCATCGTTGCTGCTGCTGCCCTACGCCCTACGCTCTCAATCGCTACATCGCCCTTTCCCTAAATTCGTCGTCCGACAAGAGCTGTGAGGGAGGCTCATCAGCAGAGCAGAAGACACAGCAGAATTGATCGTCTTCGTGAGCAAACGTCGTTACGTTAAATTTCGTTTTCGTTGGCACTGTGACCTGTGTGTTATTGTTGCATCTCTCGCATTGCAAAGTAGAAGAAAAATAAATCGAACATACACGAATATATTACATTGAAATCGACCCAGTTGCGTTTAAATTAAATTTCTCGAAAATACGCTGCTGAAGAAGCTCAGTAGCTCAACATCCCTAATAAATTCATAATTTAACCACCTACTATATTGTCTATTCTCGATCGCGGGTGCAGGCCTGATTACTGTGAAAAACATAATTTTAATTATTATTTTTTGCATCGCCTAACAGTGTGTTTTTGTTTGTGCTTTTCGTAACTACACACCACACATATTTAGCCGCTCTCACCTATTAGTTTTGTTGCTTTATCACTCTCTCCCTATTACCCACACTTGAAATAACTGTTCTTCCTCTCTCGCTCTCGATACTTTCTGTGCAGTAGCGCTCTCTCTCTCAAATGTTGCTGCTGTAACTGCTCTCATTCTTACTGATTCCTCTTTTGGCGTTTACCTGGCACACTGGTCTGATATCATTTTTTTGAAGGAAAAAAAATAATTTGTATATTTTAGTATGGAATTATCTGTGGTCTGTAGCAACAAAATCCTGCAAGAAGCAGATCCCCCATGACCAGCCGAGTATCCCCTGCTGGCTCTGCGATAGCGTAGTGCACGCTAAAAGCGCTGGGTTTTCCGGTATCGTGGGTGATGCCATCTCCAAAAGGAATGGCCTGCATTACAGCTGTGAGGCAAGCCGTCTCGTTGAGGAGGAAATGGCAGTATTTATGAGGCAGACCCGGGAGGGCTTTAGGGAGCTGACCGTGGGCTTCAAACAGCAATACGATCGGCTCCTAGCCGTGGAGTCTCAGTTTAGTGGTTTACAACTACTGACTGAGTCTTCCAGGCGTAAAAAGTTCACTCCGCGGGATCAGCCGATGCTGATAAGCTGACTCCGACCACTCCAAAAGTGCAGCAGCTGATTTCGTTCGCTACTCCAAAGGCAACGACAGCTGCTGGTGATGAAAATTTGGTAGCTGAATTTGTCGTCTCGGAGAGCATGCAGCCAAAGTCGTCTGTAGCGTCCGTTTCCGTAATGTCCGCAAATTCATTAGCTGTCCCCTCAATTCCAACCCCACCAGTGAATATACGTCCCGGACCACCGGGTATTACTATCACAGGTGATAGGCCTGTGGTTCCAAGATTGGTGGGGATCCCACCAAAGTGACAAGTTTTTGTCTCACGGCTAGCCCCTGACTCCACAACTAAGGATGTGACGGCTTATATTCAAAGCAAAATAACAGCCGTTGATTTTAAGGTGGGAAAGTTTAACTTCTCTTATGCCAGGGAGATAGCTTCATTCAAAATAAGTGTCTCCCAAACTCACTTTAACACAAATGGTGTTCGGCCAAATTTTGGCCGGAGCATTTGGTGGTGTATTAGTTTAAAGCAAAGAAGAAGACTAGGCCCCCAATAACTCTGCTAACAAATCAGACCAATGCGCCGTCCTCATTTTCCCGCTTTACCTCCACCCGTCCAAAAAACTATCAAATTCTCTTTCTTAGTGACGTATCAGAATGTTCGTAGTTTACGTAGTAAGCTCAGCATTCATTTCCAGGATAGTGTCGCATTTGCATCCCACGTTATTGTGTTTACCAAGACCTGGTTAAAGCCGGACATTCTTAGTTCCGAAGTTTTGGCAGATCGGTACACAACTTTAAGAAAGGACTGTTGGTCTCGACGTACAGGAGGGGTTCTAATTGCTATGGAATCAAACTTTACGTCGGAACTTTTCACAGTCCATATTCAGCAGGAACTGAAATTCATGTATGTAAATCTGTTCTTCCCGATTTCTCAGTTTTTAAAACTTGCTCGTATATTCCACCTTCTTTGGATATCGCAATTTACGAGCAGCACTTGTCCGCCTTAACCGCTATTTCTTCCTCGCTATCAGACAAAGATCATATGATAGTTCTTGGTGACCTCAACTTGCCAGGAATTGTTTGGTCTTCGGTAAACGAGTCTAATAGCTTAGTGCCCATGTCACGACATGACTTTGTTGACGGCTTGATTGACCTGTCTCTGTCTTAAGTTAACCATCTAAAAATTCCTTGGGTCGATTTCTTGATCTGTGTTTTGTAACGGATGCGGCCTTAGCGTTGTTACCTCGGTTCCCCACGCTCACTATTCCTGAAGATGCCTACCATCCTACTTTCGAAGTGTCGTGCGACCTGGGACAAACTGTATTGGATCGGTCGGGTAAACTACCTTAATGTGTCCGCTGCTTCCGAAAGGCCGAGTTTACGAAGCTAATTAACTTGGGGATTTTTATTGGTCCGCTTTGTATTTGTGCACTAATGTTATGTTAGGCACAAACATTTTCTATGATGCAGTGAACTCACTTCTTTGATTCTTTTGATTCTCCCGCTTTCCTGTCTTATTATATTGGGGGAACCCCTTTTGGTTTACCTAAAATCAATCATTCCTGAATACGTCGGCAAATAATGATCAGGCGATCGCCGATCTTTTTGTCCGTTTTTTTCAAACTATCTATTCGCAGGAAAGCTACTCTGGTCAGCCGTACCCATACGGTTTACTGATGTCAAACGGCAGTTTCAGTCCTTTGCTAAATGAAAGCTCGTTCTTCATGATCTACGAAAAGCTAAGCCGGTGTTTTTACCGATTCCTGACCGAGTTCCCAGCTGTGTACTCAGGTACTGTGCCGAGTCTCTGTTTGGGCCGTTACTTAAATTATTCACCTTGTCCATACATTTTGCCTCCTTCCACTCGATATGGAATGAGTCCTTTATTATTCTTCTCCATAAGAAAGGTAGCAAGCCTGACGAAAATAACTATATAGGTATACCTGAGTTATCCGCTATTCCTGAAGTGTTTGAGAACATTTTAACTCCGCACCTGCAGAACCTATCTAGATCACTTATATCTCAGCTCAACATGGATTCATAAGGCGGAGATCAACCACTACTGATTTATTGGCGTTTACCTCCTTCATAATTAAAGGCTTTCAAGGTAAATTAGCTACCTTTGTTCTAGGTCTCAACGAGTCCTTTTCAAAATCTCCCTGTCCTCACCAATTATGGTGACTTCGGGCGTACCACAGGGCAGCCATCTAGGCCCCTTACTCTTTACACTCTTTATATATGAACTTCCTTCTGTATTGACATACTCTCGAGTACTAAGATATGCGGATCATGTTAAGCTCTGTGTCCAGTATAAGGAAATTTCTTTTCAATTCAGGTTGCAGTCCGATCTCGATAGATTTCAGTCATGGTATTGTGCAAATTTATTAAACCTCAATGCTTTAAAATGTAAAGTAATGACTTTTCATCGCTCCAGCGCCTTCCTGGTTCCTTACACCCTTTGGTTCTCTTGGTTCTTCTTTTGGCTTATCTGTTGGTTCGCCCGGGTTGATGATCTTGGCGGTGTAGTAGATTCCAAGTTATGTCTTCAGAACACATTTCTACCGTGGTAAATAAGGCCATGGGCGTGCTAGGGTTATTAAAGTAGTGGTCAAAGGAATTTGACGATCCCTATATAACAAAGACACTCTACATCTCTCTAGTTCGTCCGATTTTAGAATGTGGCTTGGAAAAGAAGAAGAAGTGAAGAAGAAGAGGCGTTTACACCACAGCGTCTTTGCATCTATGCATCTTTGGAAGAGGAAGTCAAATTTTGTAAACAAAGTCAATAATGTTCGAAAATCAACGAAATATGACGGAATAAGAGTTGATTCTTCTAACTGCGGTGGCGCAAAGTGAGGAGAATCTTTTGAAGTGCATGGAAGTGTCTGAGTTATCCTCAGAAAATTTGCAATTTGTCGTGCAACTGCAAAGTCCTCGTCGCGTTTGGACCCTTGTAAGTAAGATAATGTTCTCTCTTTTCAATTAAATAGTGTATTCTACATTGCAATAGCCACGATATGGAAGGAAGATGTTGTGGACAACTCCGATCCCTTTTTTTAAAGAAAATTTCCGCATGGAAAGGAGTAATTTCAAAATTTTTGTTGGACTGTTGCCCAATCTCAAAAAGAAAGACACTCCTTTTCGACTGACAATACCTCTGGAGAAGAGAATAGCCATAGCCCTTTATTGCCTAGGATCGTCTGCGGAATAGGTATGGCAGGGAGTCTATTTGGTGTGCCAAGGGCCATTGTCTGCCGCATATTTTTGGACTTTTGTCACGAGGTAGTTTAAGCAACTCGCTGACAAGTATCTGCCAGCACTCTTTCTTACAGAAGATCATGGAAACAGTGAAAGGATTCAAAGTCATGAGATTTGCAGCAACAAATTTTAAATCAACCATATTGTTGAAATGCTTGATTTAATAATAAAATTAGTTCAAACAATTTGTATCTAAGTATTACATGTATTTTTGCCCCTTTTTACTCAGTTAAAACTTTTACGCGCTTTTTTTTCTTATTACACTAGTATTACACGACTTTTCCGCTGTCGCCAAAAATGACTTTTTCTGATAGATTTGGATGTTTAAAAATTTTGAAAGTATGTTTTTTTTTAATAAAGTAGTTTATTTTTTAAGAACTTTTAAAAATTTGGTATTTTTTGTCATAGGTAGTGCTTCTATTTTTCACATAACTTAAGTTTACTACATTTGGTTGTATTGAACTTTGCAGTCTTAAAACCTCTTTAAATCTGACAAATGCAGCTATAAATCCGACTCAGACACTTTGTAGCTGCAACTTAACCTCTAGAAGATATTAAGCTTCCAAATTGAAATTTCATAATTTTTGTCGGTATTTTTCCCCCGAAATTTTGACTTTGAAAGCTCAGGAAAAGTCGAAAAAAAAATATTTATTTAAATTTAACTGCTAGTAGCAATGGCATATGATGCATATCTCATTCTGCAACCGGCAGTTCGCAGCGCGGAACACGACAGTCGACATCAGGTCCAACTAAAACTAAATCTAGAATCTTATTAAACCTATTAAAAACATTGTTGACTTGGGTTAAGCCCATACTAAAACAGTCATCCATACAAAGAATTTCGTGCTGCAAGTGCACATTGCTCGGGATCATAGCCAACGACAACGCAGAGATGCTGACGGTCTTTTAAATTAGCATGCATGCTGGTTATATTTTGCATATGCGCCTTGTAGACCTCCTAGCTACTACTCGGCGGAATATACGATGCGCTGACCACAAGAGCCTCCGACTGTCCGGCCACCAACACACCAATCTGATCGTACATAGTGTCTCCATCCAAGAGACAAATGGGATCACACTGTATCGTGCGTCTAATGGCCACAATGACCACACCCCCTCTGCAGCGATTCGTTTTGGCAGAATCTCTGTCCTTACGAAACACTTGGAAAAGGTTGGAGTCAAAGTACTCGCTGTCGAAGAAGTTATCGTTGAGCCAGGTTTCAACCAAGATGATGACGTCGAAACCGCACATAGAGGTTCCCAAATATATAGCCTGAGCCTTAGTGTGCATGCCCGCTACATTCTGAAAGAAGATTCGAATGGATTTGGTCCCTTCTATAGGCATGATCGCAGAAGGTAGCTGTGCTGAACGGCTAGTGGGTACAGAAGCACAATCCTGTGGAGGTTTTGGCAAATCACAAACAGCAAGAGGGGCGCGGCTCGTGCGTAAAAAATGCCCAAACGCCGTGGTCCGAAACAGCAGCACACCTTCCTCGACCAGACGATTAGGCAGGGCAGCGGCAGGGAGATCCATACTAGGTACTGAGGGCGAAGAGAGTTCTCCATTTACGAGCGAACGAAGCAAAGCACACGAAATCATGCGTTGTTGTATGTTGTTGTAACGACGATATCAAAGGCGCAATTCGTTGAAATAGAGCTCAAGCAAGAGCGTCGACGTCTATACCAGCAGCAGCCGTGCGAATATCGCACAAAGCGCAGAGCGAAGAAGCGGTATTGTGTTGTTGTTCCGCAGAGGTATGCCAGAAGTGATGCAGCGAGCCATTGCTGACTGCGTAAAGGCGAGAAATTGCTCAATCGCTCACTGGGGGTTTTTTGAAGTGGAAGGAACTGGAGCTTCCGTAGTCAGGGTGGACGTCCGCACTGGCACAGCTGTCAACAGATTAACTGCCGTAATATCTGCTTCCGGCCTCTGCCTATGCACAAAACGGGAAACCCTTACCGACACTGGCCAGAATTTCATCTCAAAGACGTCAGGGAACAGCGGCTCAGGTACACCAAGTTTGAAATTAACAAACTTCAATGCAGATAGATCGGCATCCCGCTTGACCAATTTCGCACAAAAAATGTCCGCCTCAGACACCTTGAGCTTATCGGCAACAAATCTCACCACCGCCTCTGGCTACGTTGCAGTGGAAAATCTGCCAATATGCAGGTATTTTCTGCTCTGCAATACATTTAGCTGCTCACAGCTCGGCGCAATGCGTAGCAAACGCTTCGTCTTCTTTGTGCGGTTCTTTCTCTCTTTTCTCCGCACAGGGACAAAGCCATCTGAAGCAGCTGATCCAGGGTCAATAACCGCAGTCGATGTGGCGGCCACTAGCCGCGGAGACTGCAACACAGCCACAGATATGACATTGTCGGCTTTCTTCCTTTCAACAGCCGGCTTCACCTTCTTATTTAAAGTGACAGGGAGGGCAGCCATAAACTCCGACTTGAGCTCCCGATAAAGGCTCTCAAGCTTCAAAACCTTGTCGTTGAGATCATAGAGAATCCCGCTTACTTCTATACCTTCCAGACAACACTGACACCTAAATCTCGGATGGAGTCGTCCGCTTTGCTCCCGTGGCTCTTTATTAACGTGGCCTCTGGTGGTCATGAGGCCCAATGTGCCCACCCTTCCATTGGCCCTTCTGCCCCTGGCATCCATCCGAAGGGCCCCTAGTGCTGGGTACTTCTCCTAGATCATGCTAGCCTAGCCGATGTCAAAATAACATAAAATCAGCACATTATAAAATGTATTCTCTTACTAACTGAGACATTACAACTACCCACGGATACCGCTTGACATATAACATATGGGCATTTCTCTGACGAGGTCCACCGAGGCCAAGAAATTAAAAATCAATAAAAACGCATTTGAATATAGTTTTCTCGGGATTTTATTTTTAAAAGATATTGAAAATCCGCCAATTTAATTAATTGACATATAATTTCATTAACTATTCATTAACCTATTCAAATTAGCAAAAGTTCACTTTTTTGGTATTTTTTTGTCATGTTTTCCATTATTTTTTTCGCCTATAAAATTAAAAGAATGATTCTTGATAAAAGTTTTTCCTCAAAGTCTCCCTTACATATTGAACTATCTAAAAAAAAACCCTGACAATTTTCTCAATATCATCGGTTAATGGAATTTTTGTAACATTTATAATGCCAAGAAATTTTTGTCCCGTGCGATATGTCCCGTGCGACAGAAGTTTAAATTGAATTAAAAAAAAAAACACAAACCATCAATGCAGAACATTAACCAGAAATTCGCATAAATATGTCGCCTCAACTTTCGCTGAAATCTGAGTTTGAATTGGTCGCCGCGAAAACCACTTCTATATTTGTCCCGTGCAAATACTATCTTTTTTGCAAATATCTCGAAAACAAACAGTAGCCCAAAATCGCCCTTAGCACCAGCTATAGGGCTAGTCAAGTGGCGAATAATAACGGTAAAACTATTTTGAAAATCGTTTTTTTTTTGACATTTTTACAACTTGAAATGCGTACGAACATCCCGTGCGACATCAGAGAAATGCCCATATATTAATAATTAAATTAAATAAATATCATAAAATAGATAATGGTTAAAGAAATATAAATATAATATAAAAATGAATAATATAATTGCAAAAAAATAAAGATAACTACTACTACTCAAACAACTCAAACACTAACTCAATAGTAGTGAGCATAAGGGACATATTTCACGCAGACTTGAGTGCAACCGGTGGTGCCAAATGCCAGGCCGCTCTCACCGTTCTGCTCTCTAACTCCTTTCGTATCCCTTTTCTTTTCCTTGAGTCGTACATTAAAGATAATAAAAAGATAAAATAAGCAAACTTCACTCATACCTTTCCAGCTGACTGTTCCATCAACGAAAGCTCTTTTTGTTTATTGTTGTTTAAAGTTTAACAATGTACAGTTAAACTGTAAGGGTAAAATCACATGTCAACTAATTAATCGGAAGGACTAAGGCAAATACTCTGACCCGGTGGGGCTAAGGAATAAAACTGTTCACAACATTTACACCCCAAATAAAGGAAAAGTCGTGTCGACTAGTGTAATAGAAAGATAAAATAAGCAAACTTCACTCATACCTTTCCAGCTGAGTGTTCCATCAACGAAAGCTCTTTTTGTTTATTGTTGTTTAAAGTTTAACAATGTACAGTTAAACTGTAAGGGTAAAATAACATGTCAACTAATTAATCGGAAGGACTAAGGTAAATACTCTGACCCGGTGGGGCTGATTACACTACTCGACAAATTCATTTTTTTTTGTTTTCCGCTGTCGCCCAAAATTACTTTTTGTGTTAGATTTGGATGGTTAAAACTTTTAAAGGATTTTTTTTTCCAGGTTTAGTTTTTTTTTAAAGAATTTTTTAAAAATTTGGAATTTTTTCTCAGAGGTAGCGCATCTATTTTTCACATAACTTAAGTTTCCTACAACTGGTTGTATTGAACTTTGCAGTTGATAAAGAGGAAAGTAATGCCTAGTCGGGCGAGAAGGGATAGTAATACTAATAAGGTTGATTAGGGCAGTCGATTCGACCTCACCAGAGAGAAGCTTATGGAGGAAGGGAACTCCATGGCAGATTCTACGGGATTTAAGAGAGTGGAGGTTAATAAGACGCAACCTACTTTCATAAGAAGGGTGATGGATCGAAGGGTCCCAATTGAGTCCGCGGAGAGCAAAGATGAGGAACTGTTTTTGTACTGATTTAAGCATATCCTGAAATTTTTGATAGTGAGGAGACCAGACACAAGAACCATATTCCAAGATAGGCCGGACCAGAGAAACGTACAGAAGTTTCGTAGTATACGGGTTTGTAAATTTCTTAGACCATCTCTTGAGAAATCCTAGGACTCCTTTGGCTTTGTTAGAGACTGTAGAGATATGAAAGTTGAAACATAGATTGGGTACAAAGGTAATGCCCAAGTGGTGATAGTTCCACTAAAAGGCAGAAAAATACGAAACTTGCTGTTATGCGCAAAGAAAAAACCAAAACCAATCGAATATAACGAATAAACGACCATTCGTCGGAAAACGACGCAACTTTTTACCACCACTAGCGCCCTCTGCTAAACCTATATAAAAAAACTGCGTTTCTGGGAAGACGCAAAGAATCACGACGCAGCCTCAGTGTAAACGGCACATTACACGCGATACGAAGTATAGGTGTATATAAGATGGCAGGCGGATATTCCATTTTCATAAAGTATATATATTGTTGTTTAGCACCAATCACGACATCGTGATCGCTCTATCCCCCTCCCTGCAATAAGCAGCAATAACAGCGATAGCAAAATACAGAAAGACCATGCATCAGTCATAGACTCCGATAACAATTCCTACGCTTATGCGTAGTTACGAATTAAATATATTCAGGCAGGCTCCGGTTTTCACTTACTTTTGAGTTTTTAGGTGCTCCCGTTTTCACAAATTTTTGTATAACCTTGTTTCATAACATAGTTTCTGCCAACCAACAACCTGGCTGATTCGCAAAAATGCAGCGTGAAAACATGGCTTTTTTCAATTGCTTGTTTTGAAGCAAAACGATGTAAGCACTTGTCTGGCGAACTGTGATTTTAATTGCTAATGGTAAAAAATACATACATGCGCTTACGTTTTGAATTAAATCTGGCGGGAAACATCAGTCCTTACGCAGCTGTTCTGTTCCGCGCATGTTACGACCACAATCCGATTTTTTTAAATGTTCAACCGAATCGGGCTGCTTTAGCCGTTTACCTTTAATTTCCAAACGAAAATGTTTTCATTTTACAAAGAGAACTCGAAAATAACAGTTGACCGTTTCTTGTTGTTCAAAAATAAGTCTTATTACACTCACTTTGAGCAAAGAGTAGGAGCTCACAGTTCTCTTGAACAAATCGTTCTGTGATCAACAAAAAACCAATTTTTTCTTTTTCTTTTGCTCTGCTCCTTCACTCACTTCCTTGCGAACGATGAAAATAATTAGCAGATAATAAGAAAAGTGTGTAAAAGTACTTATGCTGAGCTTTTCATTTCTATGCTCTTCTGCTAACCGTTAATGTTCGAGAGCGCTGTGCTAAAACGAAAACGTCTTTCGTTTTGTGCAAACGAGAGCACCAATTTATGTGTTTTCATAAATACAAAGGAAAATTTGTGTAAAAGTGAACTGAAGTCTGCTTGATTTTGATGTTTTCCAACACTCAGACTTCCAATTTGGATCTAATAGGCTTTTTACACTTTTACGCTCTCGATATCGGAAAAGACACGGAGAAGCAGACGACGCGTTTACACAACACCGTATTTGTGTCTATGCGTCTTTGTCGGAATGTCATCCGGAAGTTGTCTTTGAAGAATGCGTCGGAGTTAATTACCACATCTTCCTCTCAAAATGAACAATATCGTGGCTATTGCAATTTAGAATACATTACATCATCTACTCTTTTCTTAAAAGGGTCCAAACGCGAGGATGACGTTGCAGTTGCAAAACGAATTTCAAATTTTCTGAGGATAACACAGCCGCTTCCATGCACTTTAAAAGATTATCCTCACTTTGCGCCATCGCAGTTAGAAGAATCAACTCTTATTCCGTCATATTTCGTTGATTTTCGAACATTATTGACTTTGTTTACAAAATTTGTCTTCCTCTTCCAAAGACGCATAGACGCAAAGACGCTGTGGTGTAAACGAGTCTTCGGCTTCTCTGCGTCTTTTCCGATATCGATAGGTAACGCACCCAGTGTAAAAAGCCTATAAGATGTAAAAAGTATCGATTGTTTGATAATCTCTGCCACAGGGTTGCTCCCAGCTTAACTGAAAAGCCAAGCTGACTGATATTCATATGTACCTATATCTTTCGCTCTTACCGCATGCTTTTCCCATGATGCATATTTGCAGTTATTCAGTTGACAATGTCTAATGTCATGTGGCCAGAAACGTAAACTCTATTACCCGATGGAGTACTGTACGCATACATAAATACATATGTGTGATATCATTAGGTATGCACATACTACAATAGATCTTCGAATGCATACATAAACATGTATGTGTGAGTCACATTATCTTTCTTTTTGTTTATTTTGCGTACATATATACATATATATATATATATATATATACATATTAAATATATACATATATATATATATATATATACATATTAAATATATAAGTATTTATATATATATGTATATAAAAACAAATAAATTCAAATGTAGCGTGAAATCGACATACAAACATACATATGTATGTACATATTTATGCACATGATGTCTCATATTCTTGTGCACAATTAAAATTAAATATGTACGTAGATATTTAAAAATATATGAACATATATGCTTATCTATATACATATATTACACTCGTACACTTTTATACACATGTCAACTTACTGATGTTCGTGTTCTGTGGGTGGATTCATTTTGAGCTCGTGCAATTTGATGAAAAACCCTTTCCACATTTGTTCCTCATCCATTGTTAAGTTTAGTCACACAGAAAACAACAGCTAACAATGAAAGACGAGAACGCACTAAAGCCAACAAACACGAAAAAACTATGATGATTCAAAGCTAAGCTGCTCTCATATGTATGTATATGTATAGTATGTACTTTTATTTTTCGTTTAAATTCACAAGTTCAACTATGAACCTACTAATACATACATACATCAACACATGTTCATATACATATGTATACCACTATCCCAGACCAGCGGATCACATTACGTAGTCGGAAAAAAGAAGAAATAAGTACCATTAAAAATAATTAATAAATAATAAATAAATAGTGTATTTTTATTTAGTAATTTGATAGCGACTTGACCAGACCACAGCCTTTTCTTTTTGTATGATGTACATATCATACATATGTACATATACAGCTTCGATACAGCTTACACGTTTGGTTAATTATCAGATGCGATGGGCCGGCGTTAGTCTGCTGCACGCAGAGGGGTGGCGGCGGCAGTGCGGTTGTGGCTCCGTTGCAGGAGGGGTGCGTGTCGGCCGGTCGGTGACTCCGCTGCTTCTTATTAGAAGATTATGGTGGAAGGAAACTACCTTCCTTTTTGCTAGCCTTGTGGCTCGGCTAAGTTAAACAATGACATTTTAACGGCTTAAGCCGGAGTAGTATTTATTGGAGCCAAGTGCTCGGAATCAATGTTCATACAAAACTGAAAACTGATATCTAGAAACATAGCCGGATAGCCGGGCACACTTATGCGACCATGCAACAGATCCAAAAGTCAGGCGATCGCTGGTAGCCAATGGTGTTGGGGCGCAGGCCACTTCAGCGCCTTTTGCTGCATCAGCACTCTGAGTGCAGAAGTTGACCCAAGAATGTTAGGATGGATCCAAACATAATAGAGTGACCCGAGAATGTTAGGGTGGAGCCAAACATATTAGGGTGGCCCGAGAATGTTACTTGTTAACTATTCCCCCCTTAAGTTATCGCCGTCCTCGGCGGTACTCATCTAGCCCATGACCTTTTGTGTTTTAGCCGCTTCGCTCCAATATTGTCGGAGGAGAATGAACCCGAACAACATAAGGCTGACCGCCACTCCTGCAGCGAACCAAGTCTTAGGAGACCCACCGGATGCCACGTCGTTTCTGAGCTCTTTTATGGGTTGTAGGTTACGCTCATTCATTCGTAGTAGTAGCGGTAAGCTTAGGATGTGGTCGTTTCCCGTTATGTTCAGCGGGGCGAGGCCGCTATGGCTGGAACCTTGTTCACAGTTTTCTTGTTCAAGTATAAGGTCTTGTTTATCGTGACTCTGCTTTCGAAGATGACAAGGAGGGCCCCTTTTGTTGTCATCATGGCCCGTCATCTATACTGATCATTGCCGGCTGTCCGTTGATAATGATTATTCCCTCATCCACCCGTGTGATGGATTCCAGGTGGCTGGGAATCGTGCGCTTCCCTCTTGCAGAATGTTGCGGCTTTCGTTGTGGCGCATTCGGTGACGACGGGTACCCCCAGTACCCCATTCTGCTACGATGTTGTCATTCATTTGCAGAACGGTGTTGTTGTGCGCCACGGGAAAAATGAGGACCTTCTTACAAATAGTCTTAACTCTATGATAATCGATTAAAATATGGATAATGTTACTGGACTAGAAAACCTTTATGTTGAATACCCCCATTAAGCTATGTAACTATGGGGACCTCTGTGAGCTGTTCGATGAAAATGGATTATTCATTATGATCATTATGGTCAAAAATTATAGGGTTTATTGTATTAGACTTCGCGAGAGTGATGGTAAGCATGAGGTTCCGAATTTCTGAGATTAGCATTCTGTTTCTTGCCAAAAGTGTTTCATACAGATATTCTGTGTCTACTAGGTTACCTTTTCTCTCTTTGAGTATTTTGTTGACTGTGCTCGTTAGTTAATTTGTTTCTGAATTAATTAATACATGTGGCTGGCAAAAATCCTCTAGCTGAACCCTCCACGAGGGTGCCGGCTGGGCAATGGACACTGCATTATCCCGGACGAGGGTAATGCATTGTCGCTTGCCCCGTCCGGGGCAATGCAGTGTCTAGCTAAGGCAATGACCTAGCGTCTTCTCGACCTCGAGTCGGGAGAGCTGGGTTAGGGCCATGGCTAGAGGTGCCTGGCGGCCAGGCATAAAACGCTAGGGGGTGGTCCCCCCGAAAAATATCAACCTTATGGACCTACGGGCCAACAATGGAAGTCGTGAAAGATGAAGCACGGACTGGGATGTCAGTCCAAACGTCGTTGGAATGCGTGACTGCTACCACCGGCGGGCACGGGGAGGAGAATGCCTCTCTGCGTGTCGCCAGCGGTCACACCTCGGACGTGGCGGGAGCAGGCCACGTCAGTTGTACAACGACTGCCAAAAAACATCCTCACTCCAAGCTGAACCGCACGGATGCCGCTGTCGAAGCAGACACGGATCTGGAGAGCGTGACTTCAATCAGTAATACGGAGGAAGAGAGCCTTCTCCGCTCACCGGAGCCAGGCACCAGCTCCCCGCGTAGGGAAGGGCCAAAGCGCTCCAGGGAGGGGATGAAGGCTCTCTCGCAGTACAAGGCAGCCCTCAAAATCCTGAGCCGGCTCCAGGGTAAAGCCGACATCTCCCAAGAGGAGAAAGCCAGGCTAACCTGGGCCGAACAGCGGGTGGAAGAGGGCAGAAGGCACTTCTCACAAATGCCCTAGATGAGGGCATCCGTCGGGAAGTACGCCAACAAGGTGGAGGAGATGCTGGCGTGCAAGAGGCAACGCTCCGTTGAGAGTGCCAGCAAAGACACTCCGGCGAGCAAGCGGCAACGCGGGCCGAAGGGCGCAGCCCCACCACAGAAAGTGGCGATCCCACCGACACAACACCCGAAGTCGCGGACGGCGAGTGATGCGGCCAGACGACATCTGATCGTGGCGCTGATCGACCGTAGCGATGAGAACGGAAGAATGACGGCGGCGCAGTGGAAGTTGGTGCACGCGCGGCTCGTCGACTCATGTGTACCTGTATTTAAAGCAAACAATATTTTTCGTCCGTCTTGACGTGCTAAACTTAAGTCGTTCATATAAGTAAGATGGCTCTTTGGTATATATAACTTTGTGCAGTAATACTAGGACCCTAAACTCTATCCAGGATTTAAGTGGCATATCGAAAAATTTTATCATTACGTCCGAAATATGGTCAGTTTACGTCTGTTATAAATATATCTCGCGATATTATTAAAAGCAACTTGCAGCTTGCGTTGGCTGGCAGAGTTACTGTCACTAAATACTTCTATACCATAGAAAAGAACTGGTGTGATGTACATTTTGGCAATTGTTTGTCTTATATTCACTGGGAGAATATCTTTAGTTAGGTATAAATTTCAAAGAATCCCAATAGCTTTTCCGACTGATCTGTTTACATAATGATCACATGATCATCCCATGTCAAAGTTTGGTTAAACATAAAACCTAAGTTGTTTGCACGTTCTACATATTCAATGGGGATGTTTTCAATATTCAATTTTTGTATTGCATTAGTGTCGAACTTTCTTTTACCTATGACTATGCATTTTGACTTATTTTGATTTAATCCTAGCCCATTCATTTTAGCCCACTGACTTACACTTTTCAATTCACTATTACAGACACGAATACAGTCATTAACTCTACTAATGGGACGACTAACGAACATTTGATCCCATGAGGTGGGCTTCGGTTATTTTAATTCTCTCGAAGTTCGACGCGTCCGGGCTACCTGCCACTACTGAAGTATTGTTCCTAAAAAGTTAAGGCTTCTAGCCATCCTATGGTGTATTGTTAAAGTGGACCATGGGTTTCGGGCGTGTTCTATATCTACTTTTAGTAATTTTTTTTATTGGTATCGTCTAGGATGCTTTTTTTGTCGTATTTTTGTGTATTTGTCGTGGGGAAGAGTATGAGGATTATTCCGAGCAACGTGCGGGTATAGAACGGCTAGATCTGCAATGGTTGCTGTTATGGTTTTTCGATTATCTTAAGCTGTCCTTGTGGACCCCCCTCCCCCTAATGAGAACAGACGTTCCTAGGTCTGCTTGTACGCGTTCTTCTGCGTACAGTGGAGTTAGTTTGTTTCCTAGCCTCCTGTTATTTTTTGGGAATACTTTTTCGCCCACTTCGAATACTCTGTTCTGTCTTGAGGGGTTATTCCTGAACACAGACTGGTGTTCTGTGCCTTGTCGATTTTTGCTTTTTTTTTTGCCAGTCTAAGTTCGTCATTTTCGCGCGAATCGCCTCTATAGGCCTCTGGTCTATGACCGAGTATATCGTCCTGTTATACTCTACTGTGGCTCGCATGATTAACTCTACGGTGTCATCTATTTTTTTGCCGATTCTGATACACCTTGCGATCTCTGCCAAGGTGCTGTGGAATCTTTCCACCTGGCCGTTGGAGCTACTATGCAGAGGTGGAGCGTTGACCACATCGATGCCATACTGATTTTTCAACAAGGAGGTAATTATCTCCGAATTGAAAGAGGGTTCGTTGTCGCAATATATGTT
>JAWNKY010002439.1:0-36423 GCA_035041765.1 Drosophila algonquin | reverse complement strand
AAGCGTTTACACTCACTTTTGCGGTGGTTAAAAACACCAGGGTCTTGCAGTTCTCTGGTTGCGTAGCCACTCAAGCTTAATTTGTTCCTTCTGGCTATAAGAAAATCCGACCTTGTCCAGATTTGACAATCTGGTAGACACGGTAATTTTCTATGATTCTGAGTTTTTAGTTTTCTCGTATTTTAAAAGTTGTGGATTCCACATAATTTCTTCCTTATGGGGACGGATACTGAAGATTTATTTATTTAAGAGCTAGCTTATTAATAGTGAAATTATAGGCTAGCTTATTACGTGGCTATGGCAGCAGAGGCCTTCAGCTCTAGAGTTGTATGTGTTTGAGTATAAGTTCTCTTAGTAGTACTGTGTGTTGTATTTACATTAATGTACATGGGGTGATAAGAGTGGTTTTCTTAATTTAAGTTAATTTGTATGTTCTTAGATGTAGTGATAAAAATTTGTTGTTTTTATGTATTTTAGAATGTTAGATATGTTTGAGGATGTGGGGTGTGCTAAGCATTGGAGAGGGTTGGTGTTTTTAAATATTGCTTGTCTTTGAAGTTTTATAGGCTTTTTACACTTGGTGCGTTACCTATCGATATCGGAGAAGACGCAAAGAAGCAGGTTTGCCGTTTACACCACAGCGTCTTGCGTCTTTGCGTCTTGGAAGAGGAAGACAAATTTTGTAAACAAAAGAAAATAATGTCTGAAAATCAACAAAATATGTCACAAGACGATCTAATTCTTTTATCTGCGGTGGCGCAAAACGAAGCGAATCTTTTAAAGTGCATGGAAGTGTCTGGGCTATCCTCAGAAAAGTTGCTGTTCATCTTGCAACTGCAACGTCCTCCTCGCGTTTGGACCCTTGTAAGTAAATTGCAGATTATCTCCTCTTATCAATTAAATAATGTATTCTATGTATATGCAATAGCCACGATATGGTTCATTTTGGGAGGAAGATGTTGTGGAGAACTCCGATGCCGAACTCCGAAAGGAGTACTTCAACATTCTCGTTGGACTGTTGCCCAATCTCAAAAAGAACAAAACTCCTTTTCGACTGACAATCCCTCTGGAGAAGAGAGTAGCCATAGCCCTTTATTGCCTAGGATCGCCTGCGGAATATCGCACGGGAGTCTATTTGGTGTGTGCGCTTTTGTCTGCCTCATATTACTGCAGTTTTGTCGCGAGGTAGTTGCTCAACTTGCTCAACGGAAACAGTGAAAGGATTCAAAGACATGGGATTTGCAGCAAAAAATTTTAAATCAACTATATTGTTGAAATGTTTTTATTAATAATAAAATTAGTTTAAACAATATGTTCTAACCATTACATGAATGTTTGCCCCTTTTTACTCAGTTAAAAATTTTACGCGGCAAAATTTAAATTTGAATCTACTGTTTTTTGTTGTTATTAGTGGTGATAGTTCCGCTGATTAGGCACAACAGCACGAAAATTGCTGTTATGCGCACAGAAACATAGTATTTAACTACCGAAATACCAAAACGCAGTTGCGTCGGAAAACGACGCAACTTTTTGCCACCACTAGGGCCCTATGCCAAACCTATGTAAAAAAAACTGCGTTTCTGGGAAGACGCAAAGAATCAAGACGCAGCCTCAGTGTAAACGGCACCTTAGGGTATTGCAGTCGGTGAGGATGTGTTCGATTAATATGGTGTCGTTGCAAAAGGGGCATATACAGGGAGATTGATCGATGTAGTGTATGTGAGTTATTTTGGAGTGTCCGAGTCTAAGTCTGGTTATTGTTATTTGGTCTCTTCTCGAGAGGGATAATGAATTTCTTTTAAAAATGTGGTAGTTGTTGAGTTTATGTGGGTTGTTTGCTTGATACCAGGTTGATGTTTCGGTTATGTTGGATTGTAGTTTTGTGAGGTGCATGTTTTTTAAGTATTTTTGTATGTCTTGTACGTTAAGGTTTTCCTTTGTTATTAGAGGCTGTTTCGCTGCATTTTTTGCAGAGGTATCTGCTAGTTCGTTCCCTGCTATTCCTATGTACATGCCCGGGCACCCAGAGTAGTTTGAAGGTTTGGGGATTTGGGGAAGGTTTTTTGCATAATATTGCGAGCGTATGAGGGGTAATGTTCGTTGTTGTTTGTGTTGTTAATTGCGTCTATTGAAGAGAGTGAGTCGGTGCATATGCCGAATTTACCACTTTTACTTTTTAGGGCTTACATTCCACGGAGTAGTAGTCAGAGTAAGTTGTTTTGTGGGCTGGAAGGGTAGGTTGTAGTTTCTGCTATATTTTATTATTAGGTCTATTGTTGAATTGTATTGTGGCCGTCTAGGAGGTCGGTATGTTTTTAGTATTTTGTGTAGTGGGGAATTTTTTGCTGTGATCAGGGTTTTTACGAGGATGGCTGTTAGAAGTTCGCGTCTGTCTTCTAATGGGGAGACTCTTGCTTCGTATAGAATGTTTTGGGAGGGTGTGGTTTTGAATGCCCCTAGAGCGGATCTGAGGCATGTGTTAATTTTGGATTTCATAGGTCGCAAAGTTGTTTTTGGGCAGTGTCCATAGATGGGAAGGCCGTAGTCTGCCTTGGAGTTGAGTATAGCTTTGGTGACGTTTATGTGTGTGTGTATGTGTTACAGTTGAATTTTGGACTTGCGAGACATTTTATTATATTAATTGCTTGATGCAGGGTGTGCGTGAGCTGTTCAGTGTGTTTATTCCTTCTGTATTTGGTGTTAAAGTGAAGTCCTAGTATTTTTAGTGATGCGACATTCTGGATTTGTATGCTTCCTGTTGATAATGTGCATTTGCAGTTGCGCTTTCTACAGACGTGCATCTGCTTGCATTTGGTGGGGGATAGCTTGGCGCCTGAATATTCAGCCCAGTTAAGTATGGTTCTGAGGATTGGGTTTAGGTTTATATTAATGTTTTTCCTATTTTTATACCCGGTACTCGAAGAGTATAGGGGTATATTAGATTTGTGGGGATAATGGTTGTGTGTAACGCCCAGAAGGAAGCGTTTCCGACCCCATAAAGTATATATATTCTTGATCAGCATCAATAGCCGAGTCGATATAGCCATGTCTGTCTGTCCGTCCGTCCGTCCGTCTGTCCGTCTGTCTTCATTTGCGCCTATATCTCAGAGACTATTAAAGCTAGAGCAACCAAGTTTTGTATCCAGTCTCCTCTGTGATCACACTACTCAAAATGTATATCAAAATTTCGCCCCGCCCCCTTCCGCCCACACACAGACCGAAAGTCTGTGGCGTATACAATGTTGAAGATACGATAAAACTAAAAACGCAGAATTATAGCGAATGATCATTTCTATCAGAGTGTTGAATCTGGATCAGATCAGATCATTATTATAGCTACAATGAAGAAAACCATTTCGAAAGTCATCATTCCCTCTCGCTCTCTCTCACACGCGACCCTGTCTGCTTTGCTTATTCGTTTAAATGAGCGCCTAGATCTCAGAGACTATAAAAGATAGAGCAACCAAACTTTCTATCCAAGCTCCTGTGATATCAAACCAGCACAAGTGTATTTCAAAATTTTGCCACGCCCATTTCCGCCCCCACAAAGGACGAAAATCTGTGGAATCCACAATTTTTAAGATAAATGAAAACCAAAAACGCAGAATCATGGAAAATTACCATATCTACCAGATTGCCGAATATGGATCAGGTCGAATCAATATTATGACCAGAAGAAACAAATTAAATTTCAGTGGCTACGCAACGCCTGCCAAGCGCTTACTCATTCCCTCTCTCTCTCTCTCGCAAACACTTGTACGTCTCCAATATGTATTTATACATGTCATGTAGAAATTTAGAAGCAGATGTAAAAATCATATCTTAACCAAAATGGAAACATGTACAAAAAATGGTTTGACTTCGTTTTTTGAAATATTATTTTATGCCCAAAATTTAATTTGTCCCTTTTGCGAACATATAATAAATTGCATAAATCGTAAGCTCATATACATATGTATGTATATACCCTTTGCCGCGGCTCACAACGTTCCCCCTCGTTTAGTTTAAGTATTAAGTTAAAGTCGTCTGCGTAGGCGCTTAGGCTGATGTTTGGGTGTAGGGTGAGCTTTTCAGCGGGTTTGTTGTAAGCTATTACAAATAGGATCACTGACAGTGGCGAGCCCTGGGGGATGCCGTTGTGGATGGGGTGGAAGGGGGAGAGGTTGCTGTTTATTCGTACTGTAATTTTTCTGTTCGTCATGAAGTTTTTTATGTAGTTTAATATTTTAGGTCCCGTTTTCCATTCCGTGAGTTGGTCAAGTATTGAGTGTAGTCCGATTCTGTCAAAAGCTTTTGCAAAGTCTAGGGATATTATAGACGTATGGTTTCTTCTGGAGATGGATCTTGTTAGTAGATGGTCTATCAACAGTAGACTGTCTATAGCAGATTTCCCCTTCTTGAAACCTGTTTGACTGTTATGGATTAGTTTGTCGCTAGAAACAAACCACCACAGTCGCTTTGCTATTATTTTCTCTAGGACCTCTGATAGACATGAGTTCAGTGATATTGGTCTGTAGGAGTTTAGTGCGGTTTTGTCTGTGTTGGGTTTTAAGATTGGGACTGTTATACTATTCTTGTAAACTTGGGGGATGTAATTGTTTAGTATAGAGTTTTGGAGGTTGGTAATTCGACATTTTGTTTTCCTGTCCAAATTTTTATCATGGCGTAGTTTACCCTGTCGAGTCCGGGTGTATTTCCTTTTAATGTGTTTAGAGCTGACGTGAACTCGACTCGTCTTATTTCTTTCTCTATTTCTGTAGCTCTCTTTCTGGGGACATATGTGGGGTTGAGTGGGTTGTTCAGTGATGCTTGTTTTGTGTTTATAAAGGTCGTGGAGAAATTGTGGTCCGATGATGTGTCTGAGAGGTTTTTGCAGAAGAGTTCTGCTATTTCTGCTTTGTTGGTGGTATTTTGATTTGTTACTGTGTTTAGGATGCAATAAATGTGTTTTTGGGGATTTAAGCCGCAGAAGCGTCTGATGTTACCCCAAATTGTTTTTGGAGGTGTGTCGGGTGCTATTTGTGTTGTGAATTTTTGGATACTATGTTTTTTTTCTTCTTTCAGGGTCCTTTTAAATTTGGCATTTGCCATTTCTTAACTTTTTCGTCTCTGAGTTTTTGTAGTTTGTTGTTCCACCAAGGTACATTGTGTGGTTTGGTAATAGGGTGTGTCTGAGGGATTGTTTTATGTGCACTAGATATAATTATTTTTTGTATTGTGGCTGTTTCTTTTTTTATGTTTGAGCTTATTTGTAGTTGTAATGAGTATTCTTCTGCGAGTTTTGAAAATCGTTCCCCGTTGGCTTTGTCCGTGATAAAAATGGGTTTGGAGGATATGTGTTGTGTTATTGTTGGATTGGAGTTGAAGAGGTTAATTATGGAAGTGGGGGGGGAAGTGGTCGCTACCAAAGCGATCATGTGTGCTAAGGTGTGTTGGTGAACCGTCATTTAGTAGGATGTAATTTGATTGGGTTATGAATTTTTCAAGTATTTTTCCTCTAAGATTATTGGTGTTTGAGCCCCAGTTTTTATGTCAGCCGTTAAAGTCGCCAGTAACTAGCACGGGTATGTTTGAGGTTTCTAGTACATTTTGGAGATGATTTATAGAAAATCTCTTGTTTGGTGCAATGTAGGCTGAAATTAGTCTAAATTTGAGATTTGACGTGAATTCTGCGCATACTGCGTCGAAGTCACCGTTCAAAGTTATTTCTCGAGTTTGTAGGGAATTGTGTATCAGGAGAGCTACCCCCCATGGGAAGGTGCATTTTTTTTTGTCATTAAGGTGTAGTTGATTGGTATAGGTATGCAGTTGGTGTGTATTATATGTGTTTCTTGTAGAGATAATATAAGGGGCATGTGTTTTTTAATTATTATTTGGAGTTCGCTGTAATTATTTGTGTAACCGTTTATGTTCCATTGAATGATCTTAATGGTCATTTGGTTTTATTTATATTTTAGGGAGAAAAATGTGAGGGTATTGTAAGTCTATTTTTATGGTAATTACAGCATGTGGGTCCCATTATTATTCTAGGTGTTAAACACTGTCGCTGTTGTCTTTATGTTTTGCTTTTTTTTGAGGTTTTTGTATTTGGTAGGTTGGGTTTTGTGGGTTTGAGATTTGTTGAAAGGGTGTTGTTTTTTTCTTTAGGAAATATTCTTAATTTTAAGTCGTTAGTTTTTTTTCTTGCTACATTTTTTGAGTAGGCGAGGTAGTCTACGTCCATTTCCATGTCTTCTTTGCGGTGGTGTTGGTGCGATGTGCTTGTGCTGTGGGCTGAGGTACTTGGTTGCTCTGATAATAGGTCGTGGTAAGATGTGGGTAAAGATGAGTTGTTCGTTCGCTGGCCCGATGATGATTTTGTATTATAGGTCAATGTTGTTGTAGCTGTATTTTTTGTTGGTGTTGATGAGTGAGCGTCTTGATTTGTTGCAGCTTTGGTTCATGTTGATGCGTAGCTGTTGCTAAGTTGCAGGTTATGACGAGAGTAGTAAATTGATAAAGCTGTTTTGTGGTCAACTTTCTCTGTAGTTCTGATTGCTACCAGTTCTTGTTGTTTTATGAATGTTGGGCATTTGCGGTCCAGTGGGCTGTGTTTAGGGTCAACTTCGGGGCTGTTTTTACAATTTAGGCAACACTTTTCGTTGGTGCAAGTTTCATTTTCAGCGGTGTGTATCATTTGAGAGCAGTTTTTGCATGTTTCTTATGAACTTTTGCAGATCGGGGTTGGGTGGCCAAATCGAAGACATTTTCTGCATCTCAGAGGGAGGGGAATATACGGGCGGACTCTAGTGCTCTCATATCCAATTTTAATCGATTCTGGAAGATTGTGTAAGGCGAATTTAATAATTATAAGTCCCGTATCTGCCATACCTTGCTCTTGTTATACCCGGTACTCGAAGAGTAAAAGGGTATATTAGATTTGTACGGATAACGGTTGTGTGTAACGCACAGAAGGAAGCGTTTCCGACCCCATAAAGTATATATATTCTTGATCAGCATCAATAGCCGAGTCGATATAGCCATGTCTGTCTGTCCGTCCGTCTGTCCGTCTTCATTTGCGCCTATATCTCAGAGACTATTAAAGCTAGAGCAACCAAGTTTTGTATCCAGTCTCCTGTGTGATCACACTACTCCAAATGTAATTTAAAATTTCGCCCCGCCCCTTTCCGCCCACACAAAGGACGAAAGTCTGTGGCGTATACAATGTTGAAGATACGAGAAAACTAAAAACGCAGAGTCATAGAGAATGCCCATTTCTATCAGAGTGTTGAATCTGGATCAGATCGGATCATTATTATAGCTACAATGAAGGAAACCATTTCGAAAGTCATCATTCCCTCTCGCTCTCTCTCACACGCGACCCTGTCTGCTTTGCTTATTCGTATAAATGAGCGCCTAGTTCTCAGAGACTATAAGAGCTAGAGCAACCAAATTTTCTATCCAAGCTCCTGTGATACCGAACCAGCACAAGTTTGTTTTAAAATTTTGCCACGCCCCCTTCCGCCCCCACAAAAGACGAAAATCTGTGGAATCCACAATTTTTAAGATAAATGAAAACCAAAAACGCAGAATCATGAAAAAATACCATATCTACCAGATTACCGAATCTGGATCAGATCGGATCAATATTATGGCCAGAAGAAACAAATTAAATTTCAGTGGCTACGCAACGCCTGCCAAGCGCTGACTCATACCCCCTCCCTCTCTCTCCTAAACACTTGTACGTCTCAAATATGTAGTTATACATGCCATGTAGAAATGTAGGCGCAGATATACAAAGCATATGTAAACAAAAATGGAAACATGTATAAAAATTCCAAAAAATTCATTTTTTTAATTTAAATATTATTTTCGTCCCTTTTGAGAACATATAATAAATTTCATAGATCGTAGGCTCATAAATGTATGTATGTATGTATGTACTGACTGAGTACCGGGTAAAAGGTAGAGCCGCGGCCTTTGCCGCGGCTCACAACGTTCCCTCTCGTTTTTTTAATATTTTTCGCACTTCGGTTACGCTTTGGGATTTTAGTTCGTTTACTATTTCTGTTTCCTCAATGTTTCGTAATTCGTTGCAGTAGATTACTCCCTTGAAGAAATTTAGTGTCTTGTGTTCGGTGGCTTCTACTTCGATATCGGCCATATTTTTGATTTTTAATAATTTCATTGTTTGTAAAGTATTTTTTGTTTTGATTAATAAAGTGCCAGCGCGAGTTTTTTTTGCATGTGTCAACTTCTCCTCCACATGTGTAGTCTATTGCTTTTTTCTTCTGACTATAAGAAAATCCGACCTTGTCCAGATTTGACAATCTGGTAGACACGGTAATTTTCTATGATTCTGAGTTTTTAGTGTTCTCGTATTTTTAAAATTGTGGATTCCACATATTTTTGGCCTTGTGGGGACGGATACTGAAGATATTGATATTGAAGTGATATAACAGGACCTTGGATAGAAAGTTTGGTTGATCTAGCTTTAATAGTCTCTGAGAACTAGGCGCTCATCTGGATAAATAGACAAAGTATACAGGGTGGTCTGGTATGGTGAGAGAGAGCAAGAGGAACAAATTCGAATTTTTACATTAACCAACGACGATAAATTTAAGCCGAACAGTTTGTTGGCATTGCCCGTAACGTGGTCCGTCCTTTTCAGGCCATGCACGTATCGAGCCACACTATTGAAAGCCACATTGATCCTACGCTGACTAACATCATCGCAGCTTACAAAAATTTGAATCCCATAAAAAACTATTGGTAATACTACTGCCTTAGCAATAATTTTTGTTTGCACAGGAACATAATGTTTGGTTATTGACAATTGTCTAAGTTTGTCGTACATTTTGCCCACCGCTTTGATAACTTGGTCATTCGACGACAGGGTCTTGATAAAGGTTATTAACAGATTTTCTGCCTTATTTACGAAATCAATTGCTATATTATCAATACTAAGCCTAGGAAAATTGTCGGTGTTTAGGTTCTTCTTATAAATCACAAGACATTTACACATAGACGGATTAATACATAAGCCATTATCACAAGCCCATTTACTAACACATAAGAGATCAATATTACACAAATCAATACAATTATTCATTTGACTAAGCTTAGTACTCACATACATACAAAATCACATTGCCACAGATTTTCTTTCTTAGTGAGAGCGGAAAATGGTTTGGCGAAATTTCGAAATACACTTGTAACAGTGTGATATCAAAAGATATAAATATAAAAGATATAAAAAGAGTATCAACAAAGAGATGCAAAATTTGGTTGCTGTAGCTTTAATAGTCCCTGAAATATGGGCGCTAATGAAGACGGACGGACGGACGGACAGACAGACATGGCTATATCGACTGGGCTGTTGATGCTGATCAAGAATATATATACTATATGGGGCCGGAAACGCTTCTTTCTGTGTGTTACACACATCCACTATCACCACAAATCTAATATACCCCTACACTCTTAAAGTACCGGGTATAATGAATCAGTTTTATAGTTTAAAGAAAAGTCAACTGTCAGGAAAATAAGGTCATGCTTAGAAAACGCTGTTACTGGTCATAAAGTAATCTTACTTGAGTCATTAATTAGACAAATGTAAAGAAGTGTATCACAGGTACTGCTGAAGGCGTGGTTACATTTACGGCATACAACCCCAGGGAAGCAAAGCTATCCAATAGATGACTCTCTAACAAGATGCTGCTATTGAGATCGCCAGACAGAAATTTGTCTGTGTATGACACTGAAATATCGTAGATTAAATTTAAAAATGGCTCATAGTCTGTTGTGCGATGAGGTCGGTATATACAGCCAAGTAGAATTTTCTTATTAATTTTGCCTATCATTTTCAGCATTAGACATGCACTCGGTTGCTTACATAAAACATTACATTATAATCTAGTACTAGCATACATAGCATCACCACCTGCTTGTCCAATCCGATCCGAACGAAAAACAACATAGCCGTCACACACAATTGACAAGTCACCTAATTAAGATACAAACCACGCCTCAGACATACCTATAACATCTACATTTGACTGGATAAACAGTAATCTAAACTCATCGATTTTCCTTAACCAACTTTGTGTATTTATAATACACATTGCTGGTTGCTAATAATTTTAATCAAGCCACCGCCTGAGGAACTACCTATCTGACCATTCATTGATATAGTGAGAAGTTATTAGGGGCATAATCTCAATATCTGAAAACCAATTGGTTAAGTTAAAGTAAAAGCTATTATAAAATAATAATATAAATGACCTAACTATTAAAATTAAGATAAAAACTGAAGAGCGAAAACTATTTCAGATGCCTGCTGCGTCTTTCGATTCAGTCGAACCGTCGGCGGGGTATTCGGGGAGAGGCTCGGTGGGCTCTCTAGGTGGTGCGAGCGCCAAAGGCTCCTTAATGTGTTCTAGAACGCCCTCTCTCTCGTTACCACGCACGTGCACATGGATGCGCCGAGTGAAGATTGCTGAGAGATTTCGATGCTTCTTGATTCTCATAGCCTCTTTATATGAGGTCATGATCTTAAACTCACAACGAGCACATAATAATCACACACCAAAGACTCCTTCACCCAAGTGGAATTTTATCTTGTCAAACTCTCACATAAGTCCATGGCGTTCAGCTTCAGAAAACAGACTGTTTTGCTCCCTGGTCAGTGAAATTTCGTTAGCAGCATCCATTTCCATAGCAGCGGCAGCGTTAGCAGCATCCATTCTAGATAGCAGCGACAACTTAGCAAACGTTTATTGCAGGAAGATGACAGGAAAGAGTCCCACGCGTAATAAACGTCTCGAGCGGGAAAACAGTCGCAAAGAGTAGCACGCGCAATAAACGTAAATAACTGCGAGCACCTCAAAGCTTACAGCTATGTGCAATCCCTATATGCAAGTGCTGTCGGTGTATAAACGTTTCTTGCGGAGAACCGCGCGTAATAAATGAGAAGGAACGATAACCATAAGCCAAAAGCTATGCACAAGGGTTGAAATGTTAATTAGTTTATAATTGGTAATGTTATATTATAGTTTTTGACTGCACACATATATTAATTATTATTGCCCAACCACGTCGGGATCACCAAATGTTAAGCTTTAGAAGTTTTTAATAACTTTTCAAATTTTGATTTAGTAAGAAATACATATATACATTGTTGAGCTACTGAGCTTCTTCAGCAGCGTACTTTGCAAAATTTAATTAAACACAAATGGGTTTGGTTTTAATGTATGTATGTATATTTTCAAAATATTTAAGTGTCTTCTGCTCTGCTGATGAGACTCCCTCACAGCTCTTGTCGGTCGACGAATTTAGAGAAAGGGCGATGTAACGATTGAGAGCGCAGGACGTAGGGCAGCAGCAGCAACGATGCATTGAGATCAATGTTTTGCGAAGAGAGTAAGCTATGCCTATCTTTATGCTGCCATGGGCAGGCGCTTAGCCGAACATACATATACCATATACGTATTGTGGGAACTATCGATGTGTTTCCTATGTATAAAAATTTGTGTGAGTACGACCGATGCATAACAATTTTATTCCGATGGCTACGAAGATCAGTTTAAGACTGATTGCAAGGGCTGGCGGACTAGAAACGCTTAGAACGCTTAGAAAAGAAGGGGAGAGATAGAGAAGCTCAGGGCTGCTGCTAAGCCGAGTACGAAAGATCGATAAAAGCGATATAAAGAGACGCAAGAAGGCCGCTGCCGTTCCACTAGCTTTGATGTACGCTTGGCCCTCGCTTAACACGAACTCGTTTATCACGAACTCGGTCTTACTTGGTTAGAAATTCCTTTTCCCCTTTTGACACGCTGAAAACCTCGTTCTTACACAAGTGCAAAATATGAATATAATTTTGTTTAGATTAATGCGTAAGAGCTTTTTTATATGCATCAATACGCAATACGACTACCACATTTAAAAAGTAAAGCTCGGAGTAAAGGAGGCGTATTGCGTATTGATGCATACAAAAAAGGTCTCACGCATTAATCGAAATTATAAAATTTGAATTTGAAAACTTACTATCTTCCAGACGTTAAGCTGCAGCTACAAAGTGTCTGGGTCGGATTTATAGCTGCATTTGTCAGCTTTTCAAAACTGCAAACCAGTTTTAAAAACATAAGTTATGTGAAAAATAAAAGCAGATGAATTCAAGGCAAGCAGCTTAGAATCGTAAGTCGTATATATAGATTCACTCATCGAAAGATAAGTTGAAGTAAGAATACATTTAAAAATGTTTGACTTTTGAAAAAGTCTAATCTATTAATGATAATTTGAAATATGAAGTAACTTATAGTTAACTTTGAAAATGTTTATAATACTTTAATAAAAATAGACCAAATTTTAACAAAAGTGCTTCTTTTCCACATAACTTAATGTTAGAACTAGTTGTATTGAAATGAATTCTCGAGCAAATTTGAAAAATTGATAAATGCAGCTATAAATCAGACTAAATACTTTGTAGCTGCAACTAACCGTTTGGAAATAATCAATATTTCACGTTCAAATATAACTTATAACTTTTAATTTTTGAAAAGTCGACAAAAAATATTTCTTGTACTGTATTTTTGTTTTGAGATGGGTACATTACACTAGTCGACACGACTTTTCCGCTGTCGCCCTAAATAACTTTTTGTGATAGATTTGGATGTTTAAAAATTTTTAAAGATTGTTTTTTTTTCCAGGTTTAGTTTTTTTTTTTGTCGATGTATGATTGAATATTTAAAGCTGATTTCATTAGAAATCTTCATACGCTGGCACTTCGACATATGTATGTATTCATCGTCTGGTATCTCACGACTAAATTCTTTAATATTGACTTCCAGTGCTTCAGCCGTTGCGGGCTTGCTGATACATACATACATAGTATATACATACATGAGCCTTAACATAGCCCCTAAGAAAAGTCTTACGGCGTTATTTTTTTAATAAAATCGGAAAGCTATTTAAAAAAGTCTTTATATGAAATTCCCAAAGAATCAGGCAATCTCGAAAAATTTCGTATAATCAATTTTCTATATAGTGTTCTTTTATGTAACAGTTTCTTTATTGGCACAGCAAGAATACACGCACGCGCAACGACATATGTAATAATGATGCCGCTTAAAGAATGAGACATAGAGAGACAATGACTTATGGCGTTCAGCAATCAGATCAGCCGACATTGTGCCACTTGACGGCTGATTCTGTCTGAAATAAACTGAGTGTTTTTAGATCAGTTCGACTTTCAGCTAAAGTGTGCACGACCCTTATTTCTGTGAATACCGTAAGATTGTACATACATATGTATGTATGTACATGTCTACATGAGAGACCGACCTAAGGGGCTCATAAGTCAAGCTGTTTACAGATTTTAAACAATCGTAAGACGCTCGTTGTGGGTTTCGTTTATACTTACTGACGGCCACTTTGTATTAGTTTTTATTAATTGATTGAAAAAATGCCAAAAATGTTTTTTTTATCAAACTTCTTTCGCTTATATAAAAAAATTTTCCTTGACTGACCATTAAATTTCCTTGAAGACATTTTATATGTATTAAAGATTATGACGCATTCCATTTTATTAAAATCGCCTATTTCTAGAATTCGATTTAGTGTAGTCTGAATTTAAAGTATGACTTAAAATATCGTTTCTTAATAGTTTTCTACGTTAACTTAAGTATTAAGTGCTTGCAAATGTAATCTTTAGATCCTAATCAACGCATGTTCATTTAATATCGTAAAATAAATAATTGAACGATTATCAAAGCTACACATTTTTCAAAGGGACTGATCGAAAACGATCATAGGCTAAATTTTTAAATATTTCCAGTATTACTTTAAATTTAATATTTACGCATAGTACTATAATGCCAATAGTAGTCGCGTCTTCAGATATTTTTAGAATCTGTGATTTCCCACTGGAGAACGAGATCTAAAACGGCATCCTCCTTGTCCACCACTACGACCATAGCTCGTGCTGTTGCTACTATAGCGACTGCCATCGCGACCTCCACCATAGACATCACGACGACTGAAGCCGTTACTACCGTTATCTCTTCCGCTATAGCCAGCACCAGAACGCCCAGAGCTATAACCGCGCTCCGCATGTCGACCACTGGAACCACTCGAACCACGTACTTGTCTAAATCCACCGTTGCTACTGTTTATGCTGTGCCTGCCGAAATCACCACGACGACCGCGTTCACTGGATCCACCACGCCTGCTTTGTCGTGGCCGCCCCTTTGATATTTCCACACGCAATTGGGAACCTAAAAGTTCTGAACCGTTCAAAATATCACACGCTTTTTCTGCGTCATCCCGATGTTCAAATTCCACAAATGCGAAGCCAGGCGGATTGAACGCAATCCAAACAGAATTTAGCTTCCCATACTTGGTAAATTCTCCTTCAAGGTCATCCTTTTTGACTTTGTCAGTTAAATTACCGACATATACTCTAGTCCCACGTTGATCGGTCATACTAGTCATTGCACAGCGATATTTAATAAACCTTCTATACAAAAAAAATCAATACGATTTCTGAACCCTGCAAAAGAGCGTTTGTATGTACATCAAGTTTTAAGCTAGAGTAATTCCACTACATAAATAATAGGCGTTTGAACATACAAAAACGACATATTTGGAACACCGAAATCGGAGAAGAAAATATATTTTCTTTTGAACAATCTTGTAGCTTCTTTACACTACGGTTGAGTTATTAAGATACGGGCACAACTAGAGTTTCAATTAAATGGGAAGCATAGGGGTTCTGGAGGTGGCAAAAAAGTTAAGTTTTGGTTGCGTTTGTACGATTTTCCGAACAGTCCAATAAGAATGCTGAAAGCATGCTTTTCAATAAACACAGCATCGGAGTTCTTCGCAACGTGAAACATTATATAATTTTAGGTACATTATTAAATATAAAATGAAGCTATCAAAAATTTAATTTCAATTTCTTACCAAGGTCCCGGGTGCGCTTGTTTGAAATTGTATTCAAATACTCCACAGTTGTTGAAGACATCGTCGTTATCATCATATCATATCAGCATATCAGCATCGATATGGTGACTTGCTCTGCCACATAAAGCAGCATTAATTCTTGTTCGTTCATTTAATAAAACGAAATAAACCAAATTTATATACACAAGTATCGAAAACTAAATAGCTCAAGTTTGGTATGATGTAGGCGACAGCTGTGAGTTATTGAGTTTTTTCATTTATCGATAGGTATCACTGTAATGAAATAGAAAAGTTAACTCAATAACTCAGAATTGCCGCTTACACTAAAAAACCCGGGTTATTGAGTTTGTCTACGTGTTTTCATCCCAACCTTCGAAATCAACCAAATTGATAGAATGGTTGATTTCATGATAAAATAAAAGTATTGCTTTTACGAATGTACATATGTATATACCTTATGTATATACATATATGTACCATAACCCCATAGCACTAACCATACAATATATAGACATGACAATTCATGTACCGAAAATGGACGCACGAAAGTCTGAAATCAGCTCCCTCAGCCAGTCGTGTGTTTGAGTGAGTGAGTGTATGCGTGCTCATGCATTATCGCGACTTTTGCGTTGTTTGCATGTGTGGATCAGCTCCGGACAGAGTCGTGAGAGTGTATGCGTGCTCATGCCTTGTCGCGTAGGGCTGTGGGCTTTGCATGTGTTGTCAGCTCCCGAGAGTCGTGAGAGTATTTGTGCTCATGAGCATGCTTGTACATTGCGTATTTGCAAGTGTGTATGAGCGCACAACTGAAATTTTCGGTCACCCAACTTTGTTTTGATTTTTGTTCTCGCGCCACCCTTCACTTTAGCATTATTGGAGTCGACCCTTTTTGAAGACGCTTGCCTTATAATACCAGAATAACTGTTATTTTGTACATGCTTTAGATTCTAACTTTGTTTAATATAGAATATACTAATATAATAAGCTTATATATGTATATATATTCAAAAATATATATTTCATTGTATGGTGTATTGTATTATACAATAATATATTTGATCATATATAAAAGAGTAGTATGCGCTAAAAAACATACATACATATATCATCCTTGAATATGGATATTAATGACATATAAATGGGTAATAAATGGGTCCATACGGGATTTTAGTGCCACACTTGCGAGTCAAATTTGAAATCATCCCTCATTTTCTGATGCGAATTTCCATCCACAGAGAGAACTTGCAAGTACATTCATATGTGTGTGTACGTGTGCAGAGCTGCCGAAACAGCCAGCCAAATATTTTTGAGAAGATTTCTTGAGACACAAATTTATTTGCTGAGTGTCGCTTATTGACGCGACGCACTAATACCCTATAGACAATTAATATAATTTGATGTCATGTCTGATATACATTTTGCATTTGTACATATTTTCATTCTTTCATTATATTCGTTTATAGTACATTAAACGAAATTAGAATATAGAGGATATTCAATATATACAATTATTGTAATTTTAAGCAAGCGTCATCATAAAATCATAACTTACTATCAATTCTAAAGTAATGGGTGTTTTCTTAGACAGCGGCGTTGTCAAAAACCAATACAAACATGATATGTACACACATACAGCTAAAGCTCAGCCTCACATACAGAGCGTGTGTTCTTTGCTGCTGTTCTTCTTCAACTTGTTTCACGAACTGACCTACCGCCACAAAATAAATGAAGAACTGGCAGGATGGGTGGGGGTGGGTGTGGGTTGGTGGGACACTTGGCCGTGGGAAAAAATAAATCTGTTATTTTTTTTTATTTTTATTATATCAATTATTATATTATTATAATAATAGTAATAATAATATAATATTATAGCCGTAAACATACATATGTATGTACATTCATATGTACATATGGACATAAAGTCGCCGCTCAAATTGGCTTCCGATTGAAGATCGGTACCCAGTTCGTGAATAAGTTGAAGAAGAACACACATAACAAAATTTCAGCTCAGCAAAGAACACACGCTCTGTATGTGAGGCTGAGCTTTAGCTGTATGTGTGTTCATATCTTGTTTGTATTGACAACGCCGCTGTCTAAGAAAACACCCATTACTTTAGAATTGATTGTAAGTTATGATTTTATGATGACGCTTGCCTAAAATTACAATAATTGTATATATTGAATATCCTCTATATGCTAATTTCGTTTAATGTACTATAAACGAATATAATGAAAGAATGAAAATATGTACAAATGCAAAATGTATATCAGACATGACATCAAATTATATTAATTGTCTATAGGGTATTAGTGCGTCGCGTCAATAAGCGACACTCAGCAAATAAATTTGTGTCTCAAGAAATCTTCTCAAAAATATTTGGCTGGCTGTTTCGGCAGCTCTGCACACGTACACACACATATGAATGTACTTGCAAGTTCTCTCTGTGGATGGAAATTCGCATCAGAAAATGAGGGATGATTTCAAATTTGACTCGCAAGTGTGGCACTAAAATCCGTATGTACCCATTTATTACCCATTTATATGTCATTAATATCCATATTCAAGGAAGATATATGTATATATGTTTTTTAGCGCATACTACTTTTTTATATATGATCAAATATATTATTGTATAATACAATACACCATACAATGAAATATATATTTGTGAATATATATACATATATAAGCTTATTATATTAGTATATTCTATATTAAACAAAGTTAGAATCTAAAGCATGTACAAAATAACAGTTATTCTGGTATTATAAGGCAAGCGTCTTCAAAAAGGGTCGACTCCAATAATGCTAAAGTGAAGGGTGGCGCGAGAACAAAAATCAAAACAAAGTTGGGTGACCGAAAATTTCAGTTGTGCGCTCATACACACTTGCAAACACGCAATGTACATGCATGCTCATGAGCACAAATACACTCTCACGACTCTCGGGAGCTGACAACACATGCAAAGCCCACAAAGTACGCGAGAAGGCATGAGCACATATACCCTCTCACGAATCTGTCCAGAGCTGATCCACACATGCAAACACGCAAAAGTCGCGATAATGCATGAGCACGCATACACTCACTCACTCAAACACACGACTGGCTGAGGGAGCTGATTTCAGACTTTCGTGCGTCCATTTTCGGTACATGAATTGTCATGTCTATATATTGTATGGTTAGTGCCCATAGCCATAATTTTTACTCGCTTGATTTTGTTGTAACTAGCCGTTATAGTTCCTACGATAGGTTAGTTTCGATAGTTATAGTTTCGAGTTTTGTCTGAAACTCAATACCTCAACAGTAATGTAAACATGCTATAAATTAGGTGTCTCGGTTGCTTAGTTATGAGTTTTAACCAAAACACTCTGTTTTCATATTCGGAAAATAAGAAGAACAAGTCTTAGATGAAACACCTATCTATTTAATATGTGTGATGAAAATTCAGTTACTTGCACAAAAGTGCGTAATAGCCTTTTCACACACAGCAAATTTACTGTGAACGGTGGGATTTTTTTAAGTATGTGAAACCTCGATTCCCAAAGGCCACAATCCACCATCCATGGAAAACACAGTTGACAGCAAAAAAGTTTGTGCTCTAATTTTGTCAAAATTTAACAGCTAACATGGAAAATGTAATTATCTTTTCGACTGTGATTCAACAGCAACAAATGATGTTGCAAAAATTGAGGGTGGCGTTCGACCAATAAATAAGTTCGATGAGAAAGAATTTTTTGCAATGCTAAATTTTTTTAATGAAGGAATGCCAAGAAAAAAGTGGATAGTTGCAAGTAAAATGCAATCAAAGTAAAATGTTGTGTGCTTGACTTTATCTGTTCTAGAAGCGGTGCGGAACGTTTTGTCTTCGTCATAGACTTCCAAATTTATTCAATTTCAATTTAATTCTGATATAGATTTGCGTTTGTAAACATCAGCTCTCCAGAAAGTTGCAGCTATTCGACAATATGTCAAAATAAGGGCCCACCACAACAGATCGAAGCGTCGACAAAATTGGAGAAAAAACGTAACAGCTCCATTAATTGGGTGTTGCTTAATTTAAGTGTGCAGCCTGAACAGTGCTATCTGCATTTATCTGCAGATACATTCAGAGCTTCCATTGCAAATTTAAAACTACATTTGATGCCTGTTTATTCGCATTCTTCTCCCGAAGGAATTATAGCATCGCTAACTAAATATTGAGTATATGCTATAGAAAAACTTCCTGGCTCCTACACATTTGCTAGAGAATATGAGTTATATTTGTCAGTTATTGTTTACATACATATATTCAGTGAATTCTGTTTTTCAATCGGCTAAGTATCGCATAGAAACGTGCGGCTTATACTTGGGATTTTTGGCAGACGGTGAAACTCCGATTCACACTGGCACCGTCTACCGTTTACCGTCTAACAGCTGATGACAATAACAAAAACTGAGTTTTTGAGCGGAAGATTTTTTTATTTTTGTTTGGAAAAAAATGGATATGGAACATTTTGCAATTGTTTTAATTATGGTTCAACAGCAAAATATTTTCTTGCAACAACTAATCATGTTGTTGGACGAAAAAAATAAAGATAGTGATTACAGCGGAATAATAATGTGATGTTGCATACTGCACAATATGTTTAATAAGCACAATAGCGCAATAAACTATAGTTGGGAGCTTCTACCAGCATAGTCTTCCAAATTTATTCCATTTCAATTTACTTCAGGTATAGATTTGCGTATGTGAACATCGGATCTCCAGAAAATGACAACGATTCGACAATATATCTTAGTTCGAGCCTTGCACAACAGATCGAAGCGTCGCCAATATTGAAGGAAAAACACAACAGCTCCATCCATTAATGAGAATTCGATTCTGCTTAATTAAAGTGAGCAACATGAGCAGCGGGATTATCTGCAGATATATTCAGATCTGCCATTGCAAAACAAATATAAAATTTTAAAACTACATTTGATTAATTTTATTTATTTGCATTCTTCTCGCAAAGGAATCATAGAATCTCTAACTGAAAATTTTATCAATGCTATTGAAAAACCACCTGGCTCCTTGCTATTTTCTGGAGAGTATCAGTTATTTTTGTCATTCATTATTTACATATTCGCAGTGAATTCCATTTTTTCGTTGTGAATGCCAATTTTTCAGAGTTGTATTTGAAAAACATCGGCTAAATATCGCATAGAAACGTGCGGTTTAGGAACATTCAAAATAGACGGTGGAACTAACTGGGAAATTTTCGGAACGGCAAAACCTTACGCACCGTCTAGGAAATAGACGGTAAACGGTGCTCAGTGTGAATAGGCTATTAGGAACATTCAAAATGGTTGGTGGAACTAACTGAAAAATTTCGAAACGGCAAAACCTTACGGACCATCCGCGAAATGGATGGTGGATGGTCGTCTTTAGGAACAGGCTATTACAAGAAAAAAATAAACAAGAACAAAAACACAGCCCGCAAATTTAAATGTCACAGAAAAGTTGTAAAAGAGAGAACAAAATAGAGGGAGGAGTAGCAAAATCTAGTGGTAGGAAGTTTAATGGATATATGTATATATATATAATATATATATACCAATTTCATATTAATATATAATGAGGTGATCCATAGAGACGGAGATAGCAATCTAATACATATTTGGCCGGAGAGCATGGTCGAATTGCGGGGAGCATGCAAACACCCCATGTTTATAAGGAGATGACAGATTCGGTAAAGGATAGCTTTCATTCACAGATGCAGATTTTCTTTGAAGGACAAAAGAGCGGGATAGCTCCAGCATATTTTCTGCCATCAATGGGCCCCTGCCCCTGAGCACCAAGGTAGGAGCCTTGACTTGCGGATATAGCAAAAGAACGTCTAGAAGTGCAGAAGGAGCATCATAGAAAGTATGATGAGGAAGCTGAAAGGCGGGAAAAGCTGATCCAGGAGTTAATAAGCAGCCAAACAAAATTCCAGAGCGATCTTATACGATTTTTAAATGATGAAAATAAACAAATAAATGTTACCATCCAACAGCGTGAATAATTTTGAAGCACGGTTAAGAAAGTAGCTTTAATTATGCATTTTCCAAACAAAAATAAAAATATCTTCCGCTCAAAAATTTAGTTTTTGTTATTGTCGCCTGCTGTTGGACGGTAAATGGTAGACTGTGCCAGTGTGAATCGGAGTTCCTCCGTGACGGGCTCAGTGTGCAGAAAGTATTAGATAGACACATGAATTAGGCGTCGTTTAATATGCTTTTTACACTGTGTGCGTTACCTATCAATATCGGAAAAAGACGCAGAGAAGCAAAAGAGGCGTTTACACTACAGCGTCTTTGCCTCTTTGGAAGAGGAAGACAAATTTTGGAAACAAAGTAAATAATGTGCGAAAATCAACGAAATAAGTCGGAAAAAGTGTTGATTCTTTTAACTGCGGTGGCGTAAAGTGAAGAAACTCATTTGAAGTGCATGGAAGCGGCTGGGTTATCCTCAGAAAAGTTGCAATTCGTCTTGCAACTGCAACGTCCTCCTTTCGTTTGGACCCTTGTAAGTAAAGAGGATATAATGTTCTCTCTTTTCAATTAAATAATGTATTCTAAATTGCAATAGCCACGATATGGTTCATTTAGGGAGGAAGATGTTGTGGACAACTCCGATGCATTTTAAAGGAAAATTTCCGCATGGAAAGGAGTACTTTCAACATTCTTGTTGGACTGTTGCCCAATCTCAAAAAGAAGACACTCCTTTTCGACTGAAAATCCCTCTGGAGAAGAGAATAGCCATAGCCCTTTATTGCCTAGGATCGCCTGCGGAATATCGTACTTTAGGGAGACTATTTTGTGTTCCAAGGGCCATTGTCTGCCGCATATTACTGGAGTTTTGTCGCGAAGTAGTTGGTCAACTCGCTGACAAGTATCTGCCAGCATACTTTCCTACCCTGAGACGATCACGGAAACAGTGAATGGATTCAAAGATATGGGATTTGCAGCAAAAAATTTGAAATCAACCATATTATTAAAATGCTTTTTTTAATAATAAAATTAGTTAAAAAAATTTTTAACATGATTACATGAATTTTTCCCTTTTTTACACAGTTAAAAATTTTACGCGGCAAAACTAGAATTTTAATATGCTGTTTTTTTATTGTTATTAGTGGTGATAGCTCCGCTACAAGGCAGAAAAATACGGAAATTGCTGTTGTGCGCAGAGAAAAGCCAAAACCAATAGAATATAACGAATAAACGCACCTGCGTCGGAAAACGACGCAACTTTTTGCCACCACTAGGGCCCTATGCTACACCTATGTACAAAAAACTGCGTTTCTGGGAAGACGCAAAGAATCAAGCCTCAGTGTAAACGGCACATAAGTATCGCTTGTAAGAATCGATGCCGATGATCATATGCCGAATTTTGCAGATAAATTCCCTTAGTCGATATATGACCTTTTTTTTCTTTCAAAAAAACTCAAAAAATCTGTGTTTGTAACAGTTTTCAATTTTAAATGATAAATAATAAACTATTTTATTTAGAAATTGTATAATCAGGAACCGTAAATATTAATGCAAATTTCGACTAAATAAATCAATGTGAAGGAAAAATGTTACGGCAACAAGGAATACACCAAAATTCATATTTTAGTAAAACTTAGCGATATCAGAAAAATACTATTCACGATTTATATGATATAAATCAACTTTGAATTCCTATGTTAAATTTATAATTAAAAAATAAGAAATAACAATTAAATATAAGGGAGTGTAAGGTATCGAGTCGTGTAACGTCACATCTAAAACTATGTATCACTGTCTTTTATCGTGCTGACATTTTATATGCAGTAGTATTAATGAGGGAACGTGTGATTTGTTTTCTTAGTGATTTTTAATAAAGGTTAGGTTAGGTTATCCCGGACGGCCCTCGACGGGGCCTCTCATAGGCCAAAAAGGCCCTTAGTTATCCGGATCTTTGTATGGACCTTACGAGGGTGTTTTTGAGGTTCCGAAGTCCCCCAGAATCGAGGTGTTTTTAGCAAAGGCAAGCAGTTTCCCTGGCGACTTCTTGGAGGCGTCCTCCAGTGATACCAGCATCGGTGCGCCCAGGTACATTCTCCTTGCCCTTGAGAGAGCCGGAAACCGGCAGATGAGATGCTCCAGAGTTTTGACAGCCCCGGGTTCATTGCATTTCCTGCAGGTGTCACTATTAGTGATGTTCAGCCTGGTCGCATGCGACGCAGCCAGGCAGTGGCCTGTTAGTATGCCCACTAACAGTCTGCAATCCTTCCGTGGAAGATGCAGCAGATAGTGGCTGAGATTACCATTGCGTTTCTTGCACATGATTTTCGAGATTCTGCAGGTGATGGTATTCTTCCACCTGCTATCTGTCCTCATTTTGGCCTGCTTCTCCAGATCGCTTTGTAGCGTCCTTAGGGAGACCGGCACGCTTTCTGTCCTCTCGTTTGCCAGCCCGACGCCTTCCTTAGCCAGAACGTCCGCCTCTTCGTTTCCTTCGATGCCCTGGTGACTGGGAACCCAATAGATTTGCACTTAGTGCTTAGTGATTCTAGTGCCTCCCTGCTTGCCAGGACACTTCTAGAACTGACCGCGGACGACTGCATGGTTTTTTTCGCTGCTTGGCTGTCAACGAATATGTTAACCGTATTGTGTGGTCGCTCTGAGAGCTGAGCGACCTCTGCTGCCTTCTTGATGGCGAAGACTTCCGCCTGGAATATGCTGCATCGGTCGGGTAGCTTATACGACGCCCTTTGTACAGTATAGGCCTGCTCCTACTCCTTCATTCATCTTGGAGCCGTCGGTGTATATGTTGAGGTGTTGAGTCTGGTCCCGTCCCGATTTCCAGTCTTCGGGTCCCATGAGGAGGTTTGTTTTTACTTCAAGGCACGTTTGGGGGATCATGTAGTCGGTTGAACTGATCATGTCCATTCCAATTGAACTATGCCCGAATCTTTGAGGAGACATTTTTCCCGACGCAATCAAGCGCTGTGCCGCCTTGCTTGCAGTCAGCCTAGCGTAGATGTCGAGGGGGTCGATTCCGAGTATTGTTTCGAGTGCTTTGGTTGGCGTTAACCTCAGCGCTCCGGTTATACAGAGCAAAGCCTGCCGCTGGGTTCGTTCCATTAGCTTGTGGTACGTCTTCTTTTCAGTGGCTTTCCACCACACTAGGACTCCATACAGCAGAGTTGGTCGCACTACCGAGAGTTAGATCCAATGCATCAGAGCGGGCGACAGGCCCCATGTGCTACTAAGCATCTTCTTGGATGCATAAAGTGCAGTGGTGGCCTTTTTCACCCGCTCTACTACATTGGGTCTTCATGCCAGCTTGCTGTTCAGTACTGTGCCGAGGTATTTGACCTGTACTTTAGGGGTTAGCCTTGTTTGGTTGACTTTCGGGAAACCCATGTTGGTACCTTGTATCTCTTGGTGAAGAGGATAAGGTCCGTTTTATCCGCGTTGATACTGAGTCCTACTCCATCTGCCACTCACATATCTCCCTGAGTGTTCGTTCCATTATTGAGCTGAGAGTCGATGGACATACACCCGTGATAAGTACGCTTATGTCGTTTGCATAAGCTGTTATTTTTGGGGCTTTCCTTTCGAAACTCTTGATGAGGTTGTCGACCACCAGGTTCCACAGGAGGGGTGACAGGACTCCACCCTGGGGTGTGCCCCTGTGTGCACCTCTGACCATGGAGGCGGTGCCCCACTCTGATTGCACCCGTCTACAAGGAGGTTTTTTATCCAGAGGTTGGTTGACGGGTGGGTGCTGGTAGCTTCTAGGCAGTCCATTATTGCTTCTGTAGCGACGAAATTAAATGCTCCGGATATGTCTACGAATACTCCAAGTGCATATTTCTTAGTGTTGAGGGCTTTCTCGACGGTAGCTACTAGCGAGTGCAGTGCTGTTCCCACCGATTTTCCCTTGGTGTAGGCGTGTTGGTTGGTTGACATCAGTCCGCTTACTTCGGTTCTAATATGTAGATCCAGCAGCTTTTCTAATGTTTTCAGTAGGAAAGAGGTTAGGCTTATCGGTCTGTAATCCTTGGAACTCACATGGCTGCACTTTCCTGCTTTTGGGAGGAAGACAACTCTAAAGGTTCTCCATTGGATCGGGATATAGCCTGTTCTTAGGCATGCTGCGCATATTGCGAGAAGCCATGTGATCACCTCTTTGGTCACTTGCAGCATGGCTGGGAATATTCCGTCCAGTCCAGGTGCCTTTATGTCCGTGATGGAATCTATAGCCCATTGGATTTTCTTTGGGGTTATCAGGTCTGTTGGGGGTGTTTCAGCATCGGTGACCTCGGTGCATCCTGGGAAGTGGGCCTCCATTAGTGTCGTTAGGGCTTCTTTGCTGCCTTTCGACCACTGTCCGTTGTCTAGTTTGAGTTGACTTTGTACTGTGGATTGCTTTGACAGCAGCTTCCTCAGCATAGCCGTTTCAGGCACTTTCTCAATGCTGGAGCAGAAGTTTCTCCATGAGCTGCGTCGAGCCTTACGTATTTCCTTCTTGTATTCCCTTAATAGCGTCTTGTATTCCTCGTTGATGTTCTCGTCGTTCGCTAGTTTAGCGAGCTTGAAAAATTCCATGAGGTTGTTTCTTTGCAGAGAGAGGTCTCGATTCCACCAGAGTGGTTTGGACTTCTTCCTTGTTCTGGAGGGTGGGCATGTCCGGCCACCGAATTGCCTGATGCAATCCAGGGCTCCTGGACCGCTGACTATGTCAGCGGGCCCTTGCTCTATGGCAATGTGGAGCTCCGCTGATACAGTTTTGCTCTTATGCAAGTTGAGCTGCAGCACACTCAGTTTCATGAGCAGCTGGCTCCCCTGCATACGACGGGTTGACTACCACGGTCAAGTCACCGTCCTCTTCTTCCAGCGTGTCGTCCAGCGCCATACCCTGGGCGGCCTCTACGATGGTATCCAGACCGAGGTCCTTCTCCACTTCGCCTGCCTGCAGGGTGTGTGCGTCCTTATCACTGGTCTGACGCTTTTTGAGGCGCAGGTATACGCTTCCCATACCCTACGCTATTTTCTCATACTTGGCCCCATGCTGGCCCCCCTCGTTGGGTAGTGGGCTACCAGCATGCAATACCTTCCAGTCAGCGGTCGGTATCTCAGGTTTCTGTCGCTTAAGGAGCTTCAGCGCACGGTCCCCTTGGATTGCGATGGGGAAGAGCACCTTCGCCTTTGGTATGGACGGGATTAGCTCCCTGTCCACCACCTCCAGCTTGGCCCCCTCCCACATCGCTTCCAGTTGGCAGACCGTTTGCGTCAGCCACTTCAGCGTCGGGTCATCCTTACATTTCAGGATTTTGCCCCATTCAGCTGTTGGGTTCTCTTCCATCCTTGTAAACAGGGAGTCTACCAGCCTCATTTTCCACTGCGCCGCTGTCATCCTCCCATTCTCATCACGTCTGTCGATGAGTGCTATGATCAGGTGTCTCTTGGACACATCGCTGATCCTTTCGCCTGACCCCTGCTTTGCCGGTTTAGGTGGAGGTTCCGCTCTCTTTGGACCACGTTGCCGCTTGCTCGCCGGAATGACGGCACTGTCGGTCGAGCTCTGCCTTTTGGTAGCCAGCAACTCTTCCACCTTGTTGGCATGCTGGCTCGTCGATGCCTTCATTTGAGGCACCTGCGCGTAGTGCTTACGGCCCTCCTCTACTTTCAGCTCAGCCCAAGCTAGCTTGGATTTCTCCTCCTGGGAAATATCCGCCTTGCCTTGGAGCCAGCCATTAATATTAATAAAAATTATTAATAAAAATGCAGTCGAAAAAAATACAACAATTTATTGGATATGTGCGTTAACAGTGACAGAGTGAAGATTTTTTGAAAATTGAGTCAGTGAAGAATTCGGAACGTATATTTAGGCCTTTGCCAACAGTTTTTGATATTTAAAATTTGTTTTTATTTGCGAAGTATGACAGTGACAACGTCATATTTCCACCAATACCTTGTAAGGTATGATGGCGGACTTTTTGTAAGGTATAGTGTCGGATCAATTTTTAGCACAAGTTTCAATTGTCTTTGCCTTTTTGTGTACAGAAGTGTATAAGTTAACACTAGGTAGCGGAGATTTGCAATTTGGGCACCAGGTTTTTGTTTTTAGACAAGAAAGGAAAAAAGCGTCTAAAAGAAGAACAACATCGGAGCAATCAACAGGCAAAAAGTGAAGCTCGAAAATAAAGAAGAAGATGCTGATCGAGATTTTCAATATAAGTTCTTTCTTGTTCTGTTATTTTTCATTATTTCCAATAGTCTAAATAAATGATTTTCAGATCTACATAATGTTTTAGTTCAATTTAAAAAATGCAAAAAATCAATGGTTTGCGCGAAGAGCTGCAAAATTGCATTCCATTTAAATTTTAGCAACTGCTTCTGTCAGAAATATGCTCAATAGAGCTGCCTGTTTTTTCAATTTTGAAAAATATTGATTTTTGAGCGAGGGAGATGCAAATAACAAATTCTCCGCCACTATACCTTACAGTCCCCTAATTTTTTCAATAAAAATCAATAAAAAAACTTTTTTTTAATAATAATAATAAGTAGCACTTTTGTAAATTTTAAAATCTAAATAAAAAACGAGGGGGTACGTTGTGAGCAGCGGCAAAGGCCGCGGCTCTACCTTATACCCGGTACTCAGTAAGTATACACATACATATGTACATACATATATGAGCAATGTTCGCAAATTGTATTGTATACGTATAAGAATTACATAAATTTTTCCCTTTTTTACACAGTTAAAAATTTTACGCGGCAAAACTAGAATTTTAATATGCTGTTTTTTTATTGTTATTAGTGGTGATAGCTCCGCTACAAGGCAGAAAAATACGGAAATTGCTGTTGTGCGCAGAGAAAAGCCAAAACCAATAGAATATAACGAATAAACGCACCTGCGTCGGAAAACGACGCAACTTTTTGCTACCACTAGGGCCCTATGCTACACCTATGTACAAAAAACTGCGTTTCTGGGAAGACGCAAAGAATCAAGCCTCAGTGTAAACGGCACATAAGTATCGCTTGTAAGAATCGATGCCGATGATCATATGCCGAATTTTGCAGATAAATTCCCTTAGTCGATATATGACCGTTTTTTTCTTTCAAAAAAACTCAAAAAATCAGTGTTTGTAACAGTTTTCAATTTTAAATGATAAATAATAAACTATTTTATTTAGAAATTGTATAATCAGGAACCGTAAATATTAATGCAAATTTCGACTAAATAAATCAATGTGAAGGAAAAATGTTACGGCAACAAGGAATACACCAAAATTCATATTTTAGTAAAACTTAGCGATATCAGAAAAATACTATTCACGATTTATATGATATAAATCAACTTTGAATTCCTATGTTAAATTTATAATTAAAAAATAAGAAATAACAATTAAATATAAGGGAGTGTAAGGTATCGAGTCGTGTAACGTCACATCTAAAACTATGTATCACTGTCTTTTATCGTGCTGACATTTTATATGCAGTAGTATTAATGAGGGAACGTGTGATTTGTTTTCTTAGTGATTTTTAATAAAGGTTAGGTTAGGTTATCCCGGACGGCCCTCGACGGGGCCTCTCATAGGCCAAAAAGGCCCTTAGTTATCCGGATCTTTGTATGGACCTTACGAGGGTGTTTTTGAGGTTCCGAAGTCCCCCAGAATCGAGGTGTTTTTAGCAAAGGCAAGCAGTTTCCCTGGCGACTTCTTGGAGGCGTCCTCCAGTGATACCAGCATCGGTGCGCCCAGGTACATTCTCCTTGCCCTTGAGAGAGCCGGAAACCGGCAGATTAGATGCTCCAGGGTTTTGACAGCCCCGGGTTCATTGCATTTCCTGCAGGTGTCACTGTTAGTGATGTTCAGCCTGGTCGCATGCGACGCAGCCAGGCAGTGGCCTGTTAGTATGCCCACTAACAGTCTGCAATCCTTCCGTGGAAGATGCAGCAGATAGTGGCTGAGATTACCATTGCGTTTCTTGCACATGATTTTCGAGATTCTGCAGGTGATGGTATTCTTCCACCTGCCATCTGTCCTCATTTTGGCCTGCTTCTCCAGATCGCTTTGTAGCGTCCTTAGGGAGACCGGCACGCTTTCTGTCCTCTCGTTTGCCAGCCCGACGCCTTCCTTAGCCAGAACGTCCGCCTCTTCGTTTCCTTCGATGCCCTGGTGACTGGGAACCCAATAGATCTGCACTTAGTGGCTTAGTGATTCTAGTGCCTCCCTGCTTGCCAGGACACTTCTAGAACTGACCGCGGACGACTGCATGGTTTTTTTCGCTGCTTGGCTGTCAACGAATATGTTAACCGTATTGTGTGGTCGCTCTGAGAGCTGAGCGACCTCTGCTGCCTTCTTGATGGCGAAGACTTCCGCCTGGAATATGCTGCATCGGTCGGGTAGCTTATACGACGCCCTTTGTACAGTATAGGCCTGCTCCTACTCCTTCATTCATCTTGGAGCCGTCGGTGTATATGTTGAAGTGTTGAGTCTGGTCCCGTCCCGATTTCCAGCCCCATTCAGCTGTTGGGTTCTCTTCCATCCTTGTAAACAGGGAGTCTACCAGCCTCATTTTCCACTGCGCCGCTGTCATCCTCCCATTCTCATCACGTCTGTCGATGAGTGCTATGATCAGGTGTCTCTTGGACACATCGCTGATCCTTTCGCCTGACCCCTGCTTTGCCGGTTTAGGTGGAGGTTCCGCTCTCTTTGGACCACGTTGCCGCTTGCTCGCCGGAATGACGGCACTGTCGGTCGAGCTCTGCCTTTTGGTAGCCAGCAACTCTTCCACCTTGTTGGCATGCTGGCTCGTCGATGCCTTCATTTGAGGCACCTGCGCGTAGTGCTTACGGCCCTCCTCTACTTTCAGCTCAGCCCAAGCTAGCTTGGATTTCTCCTCCTGGGAAATATCCGCCTTGCCTTGGAGCCAGCCATTAATATTAATAAAAATTATTAATAAAAATGCAGTCGAAAAAAATACAACAATTTATTGGATATGTGCGTTAACAGTGACAGAGTGAAGATTTTTTGAAAATTGAGTCAGTGAAGAATTCGGAACGTATATTTAGGCCTTTGCCAACAGTTTTTGATATTTAAAATTTGTTTTTATTTGCGAAGTAGTGTGACAACGTCATATTTCCACCAATACCTTGTACGGTATGATGGCGGACTTTTTGTAAGGTATAGTGTCGGATCAATTTTTAGCACAAGTTTCAATTGTCTTTGCCTTTTTGTGTACAGAAGTGTATAAGTTAACACTAGGTAGCGGAGATTTGCAATTTGGGCACCAGGTTTTTGTTTTTAGACAAGAAAGGAAAAAAGCGTCTAAAAGAAGAACAACATCGGAGCAATCAACAGGCAAAAAGTGAAGCTCGAAAATAAAGAAGAAGATGCTGATCGAGATTTTCAATATAAGTTCTTTCTTGTTCTGTTATTTTTCATTATTTCCAATAGTCTAAATAAATGATTTTCAGATCTACATAATGTTTTAGTTCAATTTTAAAAATGCAAAAAATCAATGGTTTGCGCGAAGAGCTGCAAAATTGCATTCCATTTAAATTTTAGCAACTGCTTCTGTCAGAAATATGCTCAATAGAGCAATATTAGAGCAGCAACTGCCTGTTTTATCAATTTTGAAAAATATTGATTTTTGAGCGAGGGAGATGCAAATAACAAATTCTCCGCCACTATACCTTACAGTCCCCTAATTTTTTCAATAAAAATCAATAAAAAAACTTTTTTTAATAATAATAATAAGTAGCACTTATTTGTAAATTTTAAAATCTAAATAAAAAACGAGGGGGTACGTTGTGAGCCGTTGTGAGCTCTACCTTATACCCGGTACTCAGTAAGTATACACATAAATATGTACATACATATATGAGCAATGTTCGCAAAAGGGACAAATTAAATTTTTGGCAAAAAATAATATTTCAAAAAAATGAAGTCAAATCATTTTTGGAATATTATACATGTTTTTAATTTTGTTTGCATATGCTTTTTACATGTGCTTCTAAATTTATACATGACATGTATAACTACATATTTGAGACGTACAAGTGTGAGAGGGAATGAGTCAGCGCTTGGCAGGCGTTGCGTAGCCACTGAAATTTAATTTGTTTCTTCTGGCCATAATATTGATTCGACCTGATCCATTTATCTTAAAAATTGTGGATTCCACAGATTTTCGTTCTTTGTGGGGGCGGAAAGGGGCGTGGCAAAATTTTGAAATACACTTGTGCTGGTTTGATATCACAGGAGCTTGGATTGAAAGTTTGGTTGCTCTAGATCTTATAGTCTCTGAGAGCTAGGCGCTCATTTAAACGAATAAGCAAAACAGACAGGGTGGCGTGTGAGAGAGAGCGAGAGGGAACGATGACTTTCGAAATGGTTTTCTTCATTGTAGCTATAATAATGATCCGATCTGATCCAGATTCAACACTCTGATAGAAATGATCATTCGCTATAATTCTGCGTTTTTAGTTTTATCGTATCTTCAAAATTGTATACGCCACAGACTTTCGTCCTTTGTGGGGGCGGAAGAGGGCGAGGCGAAATTTTGAAATACATTTGGAGTAGTGTGATCACAGAGGAGACTGGATACAAAACTTGGTTACTGTAGCTTTAATAGTCTCTGAGATATAGGCGCAAATGAAGACGGACGGACGGACAGACGGACGGACGGACAGACGGACAGACAGACATGGCTATATCGACTCGGCTATTGATGCTGATCAAGAATATATATACTTAATGGGGTCGGAAACGCTTCCTTCTGGGCGTTACACACAACCGTTATCCCCACAAATCTAATATACCCTTATACTCTTCGAGTACCGGGTAGAAAAATTACACTTATTTCTGATTTTTATTTTAAGGCTGGTATCCAGCACCGCGAAATTTTACTGAAAGCAAACTGTTCATTATTTCGGATGTGTGGATCTCAATTAAAATAGTGTGACCAAGAGCCTAAAAAGTGATTTGCCACTCTCATGAATCAGCTGTTTTTTGTAAATGGCGCCAATTGTGATAGTTCAATTAAAATTAAAAAAGTAAAAAATGAACTCTGAGGTCGAAGTTATTGTGTTGGTGGCGGCGTTTATTGTTGTTGCAAAACAGAGAGAAGCACTGCGCAAACGGAGGTGTCACAAATGTTGGGTAAACCCTTATTTGAAGCAGAGGAAGGAAAAGGGAAGGTTCCATAATGATGTGAGTATTCATATAATTAATATTTTTACCAATTGCAGTGTCTCTTACACATTTCATAGTTTCAGAATATGCTGCAGAACCCTACAGTGTTTCACCAGAACTTTCACATGGATGAGCACCAATTCAACTATTTATTTTCATTGGTGGAACCATTTTTAGTAGCCAAGCGCAACTCACGGCCAGACGCTATTCCACTCAAAGCAAAATTAGCCATTGTTCTCGAGTAAGTCCATTGCAAGACAACAAATATATAAAATACCTACTTATTTAATCGTTTGTATTAGATGTTTTGCGACTGGAGATTTACAGTGTCACGTTGGCTCGACCTATAGGATTAGTAAACAACACTTGGGCCGCACTATTGATCTTGTTTGTGACGCTATCTGCACTGCTTTGCACGGAGAGTTTCCAAAATGGAACTCAAATAACATGCTCAAGTGGGCAACGGATTTCATGGAGCAATGGAACTTTCCGAACTGCATTGGTGCTATCGATGGAAAACACATAGCAATCAAGGCACCACCAAACAGCGGTAGCGCTTTCTACAATTATAAAGTAAGTATAATTACCTGAGGCAACGCATAAGAATAACCCTTACCTTCGCTCTATAGGGCTTTCACTCAATTGTGCTTATGGCTGTTTGTGACGCTTCATATAAGTTTACCTACATCGACGTTGGTGCTTACGGGAGTGAGGGCGATATGAATGCCTTTTCGTATTCGTCGCTTGGAAAAGCAATTTTATCTGGAAATATAACTTTTCCAGAAGATAGTATGCTGCAGGGAGTACATACTCCATACTATATTGTTGCGGATGATGCATTCCCGTTGCATAAACGTATTATGAAGCCCTATGGATCTCGAAACCTTTCCGCAGCAGAGCGAATTTTTAACTACCGGCTAAGTCGAGCTCGTCGTTGCATTGAGAATGCATTCGGGATCCTAAGTAACAGGTGGCTAGCTGTTCAAGGCACGTTACGTTGTGGCCCAAACAGAGCACAAAATATAACTGCGGCATGCTGTTATCTACACAATTTTATGATGAGAGTATGCCCAAGAGAATATGGTGACACAAATGAAAGCCTTTTAATTGAAAACACAGCAGAAACCTTCCGTGGTCGGGTACAGGATTACCCAAAGTTTGTAAGGAACACGGTGAAGGATTTTGTAAACTCCGAAGCCGGATCAGTACCTTGGCAAAATGAATCTGCTGGTGTGCGCCAATAATAAAAAATTCCATTATTTTATTCAATTAAATTGTTTTATTTTTTTTTGGTTCTTCCGGTTCTCCTGAACCTTGGAAAACAGCAGCTTGGTCATCTCCATTTCAACTTCTGTTGCTGCTTCTAGTGGTAGCTCACCCAGCAACTCGGTCCAAAATGGATATATTGCTCTGGTTGGGGCTATATTGGCTTTATCATTAGCGGCTTTCTCCTTCATCTCCTTGATGTACTCGGCAAGTAACCCAGTGAGGCCATCCACTCCTGTCGGTTCCTCCACCTTACGTCTTTTCGAAGACTTTGACTGCTGCAAAGGGAGTTTTAGTTTATTACTACTATAATAAACAGGTAAATAGTACTTACATATGAATAGGCCGTCGACGTACTTGCCTCGAAGTCATCCTCTGTGAGCTCCCAGCATTCGTCGTCCACATTCGCGGTAGGGTTGCAGAATACATCGGGGCTCCATGCATCGGGGTGCATGCATCGGGGCATGCATCGGGCTGCATGCATCGGGGCTGCATGCTGGACTATCCAAAAATGTGCTTGTGCTTGCTTTGGTTCTACAACAAAAGGTACATATACATAGGTGCAAATAGTAAATTATGTGGGATTATAACATACCGTCTTTGCAATGACATCACAGGCAGAAAGGACATGTGTTCAGCGAACTGCCAATCGACAGTATCGCTGACCCTATTGTCTCCCAACGCTATGCCTCCCGCGCTGCCACTTTTGGCGCGCTTGCTGCGATGGTATCTAAGGCTGTCCCTCAGTCCTGTCCATGCTGTCTTACAATCATTCGCTACAAAGCATAATTATCATTAATAACTTTCAACAAATTAACATATGTATATCTTACCTCCCTTGTTTAATTCGGCACCAGCACTCTCCCACGCACTTCTCACGGAAATGTTGTCGAAATGTTTCTTCTCCGTGATCCGCCAAAGACATGGTCTTGCCTCCACTGCTTTAATTAGGGCAATTTTCTCCTCTCGTGCAAAATTGGAGTCCCTCTTCGTAAATTTTCGCGCTGCTGGTTTTCCCTCCATCTTTGAACACTCCAGTAAAAATATGCACATATATTTTACTGGCACCCCTATCAGCTGTTCTCACAGTCCACATTCGTGTTTATATCGATACTATCGATACAAATTCGTGGATCCCGTTTACGTTGCTGGATACTGACTCCAGGAAAACACAAACGAAAAATTACTGGCCCCGTTATTTTTATATGAAGTTTGGCAGTAATTTTTAGTTTCCGCGGTGCTGGATACCCAGCTTTAAACGTTACAAATAAGAGGTATTCCGAAACTTTTGTTTTACAAATAAAAAATTAAAGGTAAATTAAATTATTTTGACCTTATTACCACTTAGAATATTTTTGATTAGGCGGTTCGACATCCGGAAATTCCCACATGTAAAAATACATAGTCGCACATGCTCCAGGCTTTTATCAAAGTTTCTGAAAAAAAGTTTCTGATTTGGTTGTTTCGTAAAAATACAGAGTGTTATTTTTTCAATTACTTGTTTTGAGGGACAACGGCTGCGCGATTTAGAAAGATCAATACATCTAAGATGCAACACCTGTGAATATAACATGCCACAGTGAGAAATAGCATTCAAATTGAATATTGAACTGCAAATGGTGAAACAATTAATTTGATTAATTAATTAAAAGACATTTGTCCTTACCCTGCTGTTGAGCTACTGAGTCGACGATTTTTCTGCTTAACATGGTGTTTATTGTGCGTTATGGTATATATTTTGTTGAACAATAGCGAAAGAGTCTTATGCAATATCGCAAACGACGAGTGCGCGACAAGACCTTTAGATGCTTAGCTCTTCAAGTTAACGAGAGTTAACTGAATCTGCCACTGCATTATTGTCGAATAAGCAGTTTTCGTCATCTGTGGGATCGCGATCGGCGCGACCGATCGCCTGGATGCCGGCCGTCAACAAACACCCCTCAAGAGGCGCTGGGTCAGCACTTTGGCTGGATAGCAACCGGCGTGGTGGGCGGCAGCGAAGGGCTTGCCTTTAGGAGTTTAGGATACTTAAGTTTAGTCTTTAGCGGTCAGCCGAGTGGCAGCACATTATAATATCTTTGTACTTGATACAATCTTATCCAGTTTAATATCATTAAAGATTGTAAAACAAATCTATACTTGTGTCCAATTAATCGCCCAACATGATCGGACCAAGCCTGAGAATCAAATAGCGCAGAGACAACGCCCGCTAAGCGATAAGTGCAAAGAAAAATAGCAAACCAAAAAGGCCAGCATAGAGTGCGAAGACAACGCCCGCTCAAAAAGTGCAAAAAATATGTTCATCTAACAAAACTTAAAAGAAAAAAAAATAACGAAATACAAAATATAAACAATTGAACAAAAAGGTGAAAACATAAAACCATTCTAACAAAAGAGCGCGGAGACAACGCCCGCTCCCAGATTAGAAAATCGCAAACTGCGCCCAAGAAAGACAAGAAAGAATTAATACCAACGAAACTGGAAAAAGCTACGGAACAACATCCACAGGGGATAGAGTAACTCAACAAACAAGAGCATAGCCAAAAAGAGGAACATATAAGTGAAACCCTATTTCAAAAATCGCCAAATTAAAATCAAGTAAATACGTATAGAATAATAATTAGAGTGAAACATAATTCGAAAAAACGAAAACAAAAAGAATAAAACGAAAAGAAACAAACAAATAAAACGTTCATATACAAAAACGTTCAAGGGTCAAAATTTCTCAGACTATTTTTTCTTCCTCTGCCCCTTTTGTCACGATAAGTGTAAGTGGGAAACATAACACCGCGCCACAAATACATCGTTGGGGGCGGACAATAAAAAAATGTGTGTGTTGAGGGAGCTCGAATTTGACTCTTAAAATAAACAAACAATAACAGCGGCCCGGCGCAGCTGAAATAAAGCTAAGACAAAGACAGAAGCGGTAGGGGGAAAACTGAAATGAATTTTTGTGTGTCTATTGAATATAACATCAACGAGTTAGAAGAGTTGTTCGAAGAACTCAAATCCAACCCGCCATAACTGCGGCGGTCAGCG
>JAWNKY010002435.1:0-18266 GCA_035041765.1 Drosophila algonquin | reverse complement strand
CCTTCCGCATTTCGCCCACTGAGCCTTCCAACTGAACTCCGCATGTCTTGGCGCACTGCATCAGTTCCTCCTTCCTCAGCTAATGTATCCACTGCCGGCTCCTCATCTTGATACCCTTCTTGATACTCCACTCAGTAATGTTCTTTCCAATGCACTCTCCTTTTCTTGCTTGTCGTGCGGCCCAACGTTGGGCGACAGTTGTAACGAACCGGTTTTCGTCCGTCTGATTCAGCCGGGCTGGCTCAGAGGCCGGTGGATCGACGCAACGAATTTGTTGTTGCCCCGGCGAAAGTAAGTAATTCACTTGGGTGGGTTTTTTACTGATTAGCGGCTCTTTATTGGTATCTAAAAGTTATCTTACGGCTATGGTATTTGCTAAATTAAATGTACGTGAAGCCTCTCACCGCAGTACAGCTGCCTCCGAGTGTTGTGCGCCGCAAATTCCCGACACATTCACAATTCACACAGCTCCGCACGCAATGGGTTCACCTTTCCACTGTTCTCACCTTTACGCGGTGAGTCTGTTGGTATTGCCGGCCGTACACTTCTCATTTGGATTCCGCTGTCGACGCTGTAAGCCATTGCTCCTCTTGGTTCACTGTTTACCACTCTCTTGTACCGTCTGCGATAAGTGACGTTTTGGCTCCCGCACTTCACTGTCCTCCTCCACTGCCGCGGACCTCCTCTTATAGGCTCCCTACGGCCCAGCGTCCGCATCGTTGCCCATCCGCAACGGTTCCTTTCCCCTGGTATTTTTCCCTCGGCCACTTTGACTTCCCACGCCATCCATAGCGGGATCGGCCTTTATGGCATACATGGCCTACGAGGCCTACATGGCCTCCATGGCCAGTTGGTACGGCGCAACTTGGAGTGGGCGGCCCAGGGTCAAGCAAGACATTATAACTTGCGAAGAAGATCTTAAAAACCCAAGATAGGAGAAATTATGTGGTCCAAACAGCACCGTTTGTCTAACGCAGTGGAGGGTTTCGCTGCAAAGCTGGCTCCGAAGTATGACGGGCCGTATCGCGTCGAGGATTTTACCTCGCCGGTAATATGCAGGTTGAAAAAGGAGGGCGACAAACATACGCGGACAGCCTACATTGCCGATTTGAAGCCACAACCGGAGGATGATGTGGAAGAAGAAACAGAGTTTAGAGAGGCGGTGAACGTCCCAGAGGCGCAGTAATTCGAAGCTAGCTACGAACGAGAAGTACCGGCCTCACGGTGTGGCACGCAGGACACGGTATGGATCCGGAACCAACACGAAAGGTACGCACAAAATCTCAAGAAAGAGCTAGAGCTAAGGGACCGACTCCAAGAGCTGCCAAGCAGGACAAGGGATGAAACTGACACCACCACGATGCATACGCGCACAAGTCGTAAAGTAGGAATTAAAACTGCAGGGGCCGACTCCATAGTGTGACACGCAGGATACGGGATGGAGCCAGCACCAACATGTGAAAATAAGACAGACTAAATTAAACAAGGTCTAACGGAAAGGCAAGAGGAACCTGACGGCCAGAAAGTGCGTCGGCCGGTCACCGGGTGGGAAGATGTCCAAGCGACCGGGTGGGGCTTGGAGACGTGTTGAAGCAGTGAGTAGAGGAGTCCTGATCCATGATCCTGGATCCGCTTGCCATCCATAACCGTTGGGTTCGGCAGTTCTGAAGGCTCGCCCAATTGTTGCTTATCGGGCGAGGAGTCGGATGATCCTCGGGTCCGGGGCAACTGCATGGAGCAGAAGTCACGCAAGAAGCCGAACCGAAGGCAGGGAGAAGAAGGCGAGCCAGGGTCATACCGCCGAATTTCATCCGGGCGGAAGGTCGTCTGATCTCGTAGAAACGGGCAATGGCGGCGGTCGACATCCGGGACCAGGGACGCGGGACAGGCTGGAAGAGGAACCGAAGTTAGTAGGAGAAGGACTCGGCAAACTCGATCGACACGATCAGCCATAGTCGGAAGGAAAAACGTCAGCCCCAGCTGGGAAAGGGTATCGCGGCGACCGAAAGAGAGCGGGAAGCAACGGGATCACGCGAAGGAGTAATAGAGGGAAATAGAGGGAAATACCGTACGATGGAAAGATGGGAAACCGTGGCTGTCGGGGGAAATTTCTGAACCTTCGATCACTTGCCCGCCATAGCAGCAAGGAGGAGCACGTAGTTTAGGTAAAACAAAAAAAAAAAGGGAAAAATAGGTAAAATGCACGAGCTTTTACAAAGGTACTTGGCGGAGCAGGGCGACAGCGTGGAGTGCAGAGTCCACCGCCAGCGACGGTTGGAGCTCTCGCGTGGAGAGCGGTGGACTCGCAGCGAGACACCGGCGCTCGAACTGATGGCATCGCCGCTCAATGGCCCCGTGCCCAGGGGCGCGGGCCGCGCGGACGCCGGAGGGATCTCCCGGAAGTATGGAGGTGGAGGACAGCGAACAGCGCTTACGCGAGAGGAGAGAAAGGTGATCGTGGAAAGGCAGCGGAGACGGGCCGCGACAAGGTCGGAGCAGCCGCCTGTGGAGCACACGCGGCTGGCTTCAAAAACAATGCCACCAGTCCCGAAGCCGCGACGACTTTGATGTCGGCAAGGCCGATGAAGTCGTCGTCGAAGCCGGCGGAATCGTCGTCGATGCTGTCGAAGCCAACGCTGGCTAAGTGGAAGGAGGACAAGTCCGGCGGTGGAGGGAAGCGCGGCGTAAAGATGAGCACCACCAACTGGAGGAGGCAGGACGGGATGTAGAGGCGTTTCGACGTCAGAAGGAGGAGGCACGACTGGAAGAGGAGGCGTGTCGTCGACTAGAGGAGGAGGCTCGTCAGCAAAAGGAGGAGAAGAGTCGGCGGCGGCGGAAGTAGGACGAACGACGACGCAAGGAAGAACGCGAGCTCAGAAAGGCCCGCAAGACCGCGCGACATGGGGAGGCCAGGCTGGAGGCCCATGAGCACTGCCGACGCCAATCGGAAAGTGAGGCACGCGGATCGGGCGAGCGGAGGGGCAAGGCGAAGGCGCAAGCAGGGAGCGAGGACGAGGCTCCGCCGCCTCCGACGGAGCTGTTCGGCAACAGTCACGGCAGTCGCAGCAGCCAGAGCCCCAGCAGCAGTCACAGCCCCAGGCGCAAGCCCCGTTGCAGGCGCAGCCCCAGCCGCAGTCACAGCCACTGCCGCAGTCGCAGCCACAGCTACAGTCGCAACAGCAACCAGAGTCGCAACCCCAGCCGCAGTCGCACCCACAGTCGCAGCCGCAACAGCCATGATCCCACCCACAGTCGCAGCCGCAGTCGCAGTAGGAGGCGCCACGGGATGCGGAGCCGCAGCCACAGTGGCAGGGACCCGAGAGCGCGGTATGCGCGCCATTCGTGTCGCAAACCGTGTGCTCACGGCGGTCCGTGATAGGACGGTGTGGCATCATCAAACCATCCACATCACTTGGGCGTCCGGTTCAGCGCTGAGGGAAGCCAAAGAGCCGAAGCTGTGGCGAAACCGACCATAGGCGGAGGATGCACCGGGAGAATTATCTGCAGCAGTGCCGGAAGACCCAGCGACAGCTGACGCAAAAGCGGGCGCGGCAGGTCAGGACGCACCATCGGACGCCTCAGAATCGGCGGCGGAAATACCGGCGGGAACGACACCGGCAGAGGTGAGTGTGGTGCGGTAGCCGTGTGTAAAGGCGCCGGCCGCGGTGCCGACAACGGAGGCAGCAACCGAGAAGAAGGTGTTGGAGCGTGGTCCGTGGGAGTGGCCCTCACCTGTGAAGGTGCAGGAGCGGCCGGTCCTGGCAAGGCAGGCCTCCTGTGCAGAGCCGAGAGGTGACGTCGCCCGGCCGCGGCTTCAGCGGCAGCACTCCATGCCGGATGGGCAGCCGGCATAGCAACAGCGCTGGCGGCGGGTGGCAGTGGAAGATTGGCCCGAGGCGGTGATCCGGGCCGTGGAAGGCACCCGTCCAGTCGGGCGGCGAGTGAAGCGTCTCGTCCGAGTGCGCGGGGTGCGGTACCAGGCGTCGGTGGCAGAGGGCAACCCAGAGGTTTTTGTAGAAGCCTGAATGGGGCCATGAGAAAGAAGAGGAGAGTACAGAGGAATCATGAATGGAGTACAAAAAATGAGAATAAATGAAATAAAACGTACCTGGGTATGTGTTGTCCTCATTGGGTGGGATGGAGGCAACCCGCCTATGGGGTGGAAAGCGCTGGGAAGAAGAAAATACACGTGGGCGGCGAAAATTTACGCGAAATACCGGCGGAAATTACGAGTGAGTCGTGAGTCGGGATGGCATCTCCAAGTCGCGCGCGGGCCTATCGTACACAGCATGATCGGAACTGGTTCCGGAGCTCTATCGATGCAGGGGTACCAATAGGCTATCGTCGCCATCCGCGGTAAGTCGCGAGTGATGGAACCAGCCCGAAAACCAATAGAGGGCCCCACAGGAGTGGCCGTTAAGGTGGATAGCACGTCTCCAATGACATTCCAGGCAATAACCGTTAAACTATTAACAAGTACCTTCTTCTTACCTTCTTTATTTATCTCGGCACCAAAACTTTCCCATGCACTTTTTCCCGAAATATGGTCGAAATTTTTCTTTTCGGTGATCCGCCAAAGACATGGTTTTACCTGAACAGCTTTTATTAATGCTATCGTGTCTTCTTTTAAAAAATGTATATCGCTTTTTTTGCGCGCATTTTTTGACTCCATTTTTCAAACAAATCACTTCACTAATATAAGACACATATATATTCCTGGCCTGAATAAAAGCTGTTATCCTCTATGCCGCTTACACTGAGGCTGCGTCTTGATTCTTTGCGTCTTCCCAGAAACGCAGTTCTTTTTACATAGTTGCGTCGTTTTCCGACGCAGGTGCGTTTATTCGTTATATTCGATTGGTTTTGGTTTTTCTTTGCGCATAACAGCAATTTTCGTATTTTTTTGCCTTTTAGCGGAACTATCACCACTAATTACAACAAAAAACCGCATATTAAAATTTAAATATTGCCGCGTAAAATGTTTATGCTCAGAACAAATTGCTTAAACTAATTTTATTATTAAATCAAGAATTTTAACATTATGGTTGATTTCAAATTTTTTTCTGCAAATCCCATGTCTATGAATCCTTTCTCTGTTTTCGTGATCTTCTCAGGGTAAGAAAATGTGCTGGCAGATAATTGTCAGCGAGTTGAGCAACTACCTCGCTACAAAACTCCAGTAATATGCGGCAGACAATGGCCCTTTGCACACCAAATAGACTCCCTACCGTACGATATTTCGCAGACGATCCTAGGCAATAAATGGCTATCCTATGGCTATTCTCTTCTCAAGAGGGATTGTCAGTCGAAGGTTGAGATTGGGCAACAGTCCAACAAGAATGTTGACAATACTCCTTTCCATGCGGAAATTTTCCTTAAAAAGGCATCGGGGTTGTCCACAACATCTTCCTCCCAAAATGAACCATATCGTGGCTATTGCAATTTAGAATACTTTATTTAATTGAAAAAAGAGCACATTGTCTGCTCTTTACCTACAAGAGTCCAAACGCAAGGAGGACGTTGCAGTTGCAAGACGAATTGCAACTTTTCTGAGGATAGCTCAGACACTTCCATGCACTTGAAAAGATTCTCCTCACTTTGCGCCACCGCAGTTAGAAGAATCAACTCTTTTTCCGTCATATTTCTTTGATTTTCGAACATTATTGACTTTGTTTACGAAATTTGTCTTCCTCTTCCAAAGACGCAAAGACGCTTTAGTGTAAACGCAAGTTCTGCTTCTCTGCGTCTTTTCCGATATCGATAGGTAACGCACCAAGTGTAAAAAGCCTATCAGTCCACAATCGTGTCGATAGGCCAACTATCGATAAGAAATCGTGGATCTCGTTTATAGCCTTTTCCCACACAGCACATTTACGGGGAACGGTGGGATTTAAAATATGTGAAACCTCATTCCCACAGGCCACCATCCCCCATTCATAGAAAACTCTGCAATTTTGCAAATTAAAAAACAAATATGGAAAATTTTATTATTGTTTCGACCGTGATTCAACAGCAACAAATTTTGTTGCAAAAATGTATGGTAGCGTTCGGAAAAAGAGGTGAGGAAGAATATTTTGCAATGATGAATTATTTCGATGAAAGTATGCCAAGAAGGGTGTGAATGGTTGTAAGTAAATTGCAATCTTAGTAAAATTGTATGTAAAATACTATGTTTTATCTGTTTTAAAAACAGAATCGTTCGATTTCTTTTGTAGTGACCAAACGTGTTTTTATTTTGCGCTCCGCCTATTTTCAACTTATTTTGCCTAAACAGCCGGTATTTTTAGAAAATAACCCTCATACATTCCTAATTTAACCATCTACAATATATCTGTTCATGATCGCGGGTGCATGCCTGATTACTGTTAAAAAATATGATTAAATAATTATTTTTTGTATCAGTTAACATTCTGCCTGATTTCTGTGTAAATATATATATATATATATATATATATACATATATATATATAAAACAAAACTAAATACGCAGAATCATAGAGAAAGACCATTTCTATCAGAGTGTTGAATCTGGATCAGACCGGATCATTATTATAGCTACAATGAAGAAAACCATTTCGAAAGTCATCATTCCCTCTCGCTCTCTCTCACACGCGACCCCATCCGCTTTGCCCATTCGTATTTTGGGACGCCTAGTTCTCAGAGACTATAAAAGCTAGAGCAACCAAACTTTCTATCCAAGCTCCTGTGATACCAAACCTGCACAAGTTTATTTCAAAATTTTGCCACGCCTCCTTCCGCCCCCACAAAGGACGAAAATCCATGGAATCCACAATTTTTAATATAAAAGTAAACCAAAAACGCAGAATCATGGGAAATTACTGTATCTATCAGATTGCCGAATCTGAATCAGGCGAGATCATTACGCAAGTGGCCTGCCAAGTGCTTACTCATTCCCTCTCTCTTTCGCAAACACTTGTACGTCTCGAATATGTAGTTATACATGTCATGTAGAAATGTAGAAGCAGATGCAAAAAGCATATGTAAACAAATATGGAAACATGTATAAAAATTCCAAAAATGTTTTGACTTCATTTTTTTATATTTTAAATATTATTTTTTGCCCAAAATGTAATTTGTCCCTTTTGCGAACATATAATAAATTTCATAAATCGTAAGCTCATAAATGTATGTATGTATGTATTAAGTGGAGTTAACACTCCCCAACAGCTGCAGGGTATCGGCCGAATTCCGAAACGGAAGAATGCTGATGCCGCGCTCGAGGAGTGGGGGCAGCGACTACATTGTCGCACGAGCTTCTGCTTAGGAGCCGTTGGCCTGCACTCGAGTGGCCAGCGGATCATATTTCACTGCTGATAAACATCCTCTGTGGAGCTGATGGTCTGGACGAGGCGCTGACGGTGCAGAACGTCGGTCCGCTGCCCAAGCAGCGCTGCCGCAAGGGTGGGCAGTTTTAAGTAAAATTGTATTTCTGTATCTTTAGATTTAATCAGATTTATTTTCACTTTCAACCGAGCCAGTTGAGCCGGAAAATATACGATAAAAATTACACCGCGAGTTTCATTGCCGTCGGCCCTGCCACGGTATCACTGATCGGGAACATTAATAATTTAATTGGCGCCCAACGGGTTTAAGAACCCACGATAAACGGTCGAGACAAAAAGTGAAAAAAAACGTGAAAAAAAGTGAAAAAAAAAGTGAGAAAAAAAAGTACCGAAAAATAAGAATAAAATAAATAATAGGAAAAGTTGAAAATTTCAGAATAAAGTTTAGCGCCCTCTAACATTCGTGAGTAGCGTCGGAGAAAAACGTTCCCGTGCATAAGGGGTGATTTTTTTTGTTGTGTGTGTACCGCACCAGAACATAAGCCTGCTGAAAAATAAAAAATAAAGGGCCAAATTGAGCAACACGAAGCTGCGTCTATAAAAATAAAATAAATAATAGAAAAAATCGAAAATCTCAGGATAAAATTTTAACGTTAACTTTCCCGTGCATAAAGTGGTGATTTTTTTTTGTTGTTGTGTGAGTGCCGCACCTGAACATAAGCCCGTGGAAAAATAAGAGAGTAAAGGGCCAAATTGAGCAACACCAAGCTGCGCCTGCTGCCACTTGCAGTGACAACCACAAAACAGACAAGGGAAAGGGGCTGTAGGGAAATCCCTCGCTCCCATCAGTGATCTACAAAGGAAAAATAGGCTGAAGGGCCCTCCCTCGCCTAGGAAAATAAAATTCAACAAACAACAACATACAACAAAACAACAAGCAAGACACTACCAGCTAATTATATTAGATAAAGTGAATAGAGAAGAGAACAGAGTGATCTGCAAAAGAACAGCCGAACAACAACAAAGCTCCACCCTATCCCCGCTCCACCGGAGTCAACGTTAATACAGTAATTTAAAAAACATGTAAGTGAATTTCTAATCGATTACAGTTGTATGTCAGCTTATATTAAAGTCAGCTTTTATTAGAAGCGAAGAATTATTTAAATTATAAGGAAGAGAATATAATAAAAGAAAGTAATTAAGAAAAAAATATAATAATAAATAAAATAAAGTGAGATATTCCTTGGTCTGTACGAAACAGAAGAATCTTATAGGAAGATAAATAATGCTGTCAATAAATAAAATGCTGTCAAATCAGATCGCACCTCATGAGCTATAGGGAAGTTGGAGAAGATAGTGACGATAGCCTAAGTTCCCTGGTAGAAGGCCTCCAGTTGGACAGACGGCCACCACACAGAGAAACAGACAACATGAATCTGGAACAGTTCGGACAGGCACTACAGGCCGCCTTGGTAGGCCAAGCCGCGTTATTTCAGGACAAAATGAACCGGTTGCGAACGGAGCTACGGTCCGAAATTGGCCAAGCCCAAGCACAATCTGTGCCCCAAGTAGAAGTATTTAGAAAAGTAGGAATTACTCCCGGGGTCGTATGCGACTTCCAGCTAGACATGGTCAAATCACTCCCAGATTTCGAAGGGAAACAGGTAGATTATGTGGCTTGGCGCCAGGCAGCGCTGACGGCATTCGAGCCTTTCGCGCCATACGAAGGAAGTAGCAAACACTTCATGGCCACAGGCATAATAAGGAACAAAGTGAAAGGAGCTGCAAATAACATTTTTTCGTCTTTCAACACAGTCCTTAGTTTCAAAGCCATTATTAACAGGCTAGACTGTTCATATTCTGACAAAACACCGATAGGTGTAATGGAAAGCAGCAAAGGCTGATGACCATGCGGCAGGGCAGCCTCTCCTTGACAGAGTACTACGATGAGATCGGAAAGCAGCTTTCGCTCATCACAAATAAAAACGTAATGGTACACACTGCAGAGGCAGCAAGTGTACTTAATAAGAGAGCCAGGGAAGACGCCTTAGAGGTTTTCATCTCAGGCCTGAGAAGGCCTCTAAAGGCAGCTGCCTTCTCGGCAAGACCAGCAGACTTGGAGACGGCCCTGGCCCTTGCCCATTCGGCTGAGTCCAGCGAAGACCGCAGCACTTGGGCTGCAAATTATGCCAGGGTCATGGAGGAGAAATCCTACCATACGAATGAGCGCAGGCACCAAGCGCCACAACAGGGTAATGGCAGGCAAAATAGGCCCCAAGACCACGCCTCTTACAAAAGCCCTCACTATGTTAGGAGTCAGGGTACGCCCAACGCCCAACAGGGCAATTCATACCGTCAGCCCAAATTTCAGGGCCAGACCCATGAGCCGATGGAGGTAGACCCTTCATCCTCTAAATTGAGACAGCCCTCGGCGTACCAGAAACCGTTTGGTTCTGGCAAACGCGATAACACCTTCGGGAAAAAGCCGAATGCGTCGGAACGCACTTCAGGCAGCTGGCGACAAAGGGTGGAGCACATGGCTACCGCTAGCGATCGTTCTCCGTCGGCATACAACGAGGCCGCTACCGAAGCAGTCGCCGAAATAGAAGCCGACGCCGAAATCGACTACGAGAGCGATTCGGTTAATTTTTTAGGGGAAGATCCCTGATCCCTGCTGCCATTTATATGGCGAAAAGTAGCAGGGGTCACTCGTAAATTTCTCATCGACACGGGTTCATCAAAGAACTACATCAAGCCATTCGAAGGGCTTCCCGGTGCTACCCCTGTCGAAACACCTTTCTCCGTTTTCTCGATGAACGGTTCTAACAAGATCACAGAAAAGTGTCCCTTGTCATTTTTCGGCAAAATCACGCCGTTTTTTCTGTTGAGAACCCTAACGATTTTCGACGGCATTATTGGCTTTGACCTGCTAACGCAGGTGGGAGCTACATTGTCTCTAGAAAAAGGAACACTCGCAGTCGGTAACACTACCGAAACAATCAGGTTCCACAAATGCACAGACGTCAACCATACTAACGTTATTGACGTCGACGCACCTCCAGCCATAAAGGCAAACTTCATGCAGATGCTGAAGAGAAGAAACAAGGCTTTCGCTGACCCTAACGAGTCACTACCTTTTAACACTTCGGTCGTGGCCACCATTCGCACGGTGGACGACGAACCAATTTACTCCAAGCTCTACCCCTATCCTATGGGTGTAGCCGATTTTGTGGAATACGAGGTTAACAGCCTCTTAAAAGACAACATCATCCAAAAATCGAGATCGCCTTGTAACAATCCTATATGGGTCGTTGACAAAAAAGGCACTGATGAAAAGGGCAATAAAAAGAAACGTCTCGTAATGGACTTTCGGAAGCTCAATCAGAAGACAGTGCCCGATAAATATCCCATGCCTAGCATCGCAATGATCCTGGCAAACCTGGGTACTGTCAAGTACTTCACAACTCTTGACCTGAAATCCGGTTACCACCAAATAACCTTGGCGGAACGCGACGGTTCCGTAAACGGAGGGAAGTATGAGTTTTGCCGACTGCCCTTTGGGCTAAGAAATGCTGGGAGCATTTTCCAGAGGGCAATCGATGATGTTTTGGGCGAACAGATCGGTAAAACATGTTACGTCTATGTTGATGACGTAATTATATTTTCCAAGTCCCAGGACGACCACGTTAAACATGTCGACTAGGTACTGAAAAGCCTCTATGAAGCTAACATGAGAATAGCTCAAGAGAAGTCGCAGTTCTTTAAAACGAGCGTAGAATACCACGGCTTTATCGTAACTAGCGAAGGCACAAGGACTGACCCTGAGAAAGTGAAAGCTATCCAGGAGTACGTCGAGCCAACGACGTTGTTCGGCCTAAGATCGTTCCTAGGCCTAGCAAGCTATTACAGATGCTTCGTGAAAGATTTCGTGGCGATCGCCCGACCGCTTTCGAGCAACCTAAAAGGAGAAAACGGTTCCATCAGCAAATATAAGTCTAAAAAAACCCCCATCTCATTCAACGAGGCGCAGAGACACGCCTTTCAGAAACTGAGGGACATTCTTGCATCAGAAAACGTAATGCTGATGTATCCAGACTATAAAAAGCCGTTCGACTTGACAACGGACGCGTCCGCCTTCGGCATTGGAGCAGTCCTCTCACAAAGGGGGCGCCCAATTACGATGATCTCCAGGACCCTCAAAGACAGTGAGCTAAACTACGCGACTAACGAGCGGGAGCTTTTGGCAATTGTATGGGCCTTGGGGAAGCTGCGCCATTACATTTATGGCGTCAGGGACATAAACGTGTTCACGGACCACCAGCCACTCACATTCGCGGTTTCTGAGGGAAACCCCAATGCGAAAATCAAACATTTGAAGGCACGCATCGACGAGATCGGTGCCAAGCCTTCTACAAACCCGGTAAAGAAAACTTTGTCGCAGACGCATTGTCGAGACAGAATATTTGTGCGCTAGAAAGTAGCGTATCGCGGTCAGATGCTGCGACAATTCATAGCGAAGTGTCAATGACCTACACGGTAGAGACGACAGATAAGCCTGTCAATTGCTTCAGGAATCAGATCATCCTAGAGCAGGCGCAGTTTCCATTAAAACAGATTTTTGTTCTCTTTGGAGAAAAGACACGCCACGTAATTCACTTCCCAGACAAAAACGATCTCGTGGAGACCGTCAAGTCTATAGTAAACCCCCAGGTCGTAAACGCGATCCATTGTGAGCTCCCAATCCTAGCCTGCATACAGCACGAACTAGTAAAGTCCTTTCCGTCGACTACGTTCTGGCATTGCAAAAATCTTGTCGCCGACGTTTTCGATGAGAATGAGAGAAAAGAAATAGTCACCATTGAACACAATCGGGCCCACAGAGCCGCCCAAGAAAACGTCAAGCAAATCATGACGGACTATTACTTCCCAAAAATTACTAAGCTCGCAAACGAGGTCGTCATAAATTGCAAGGTATGCTCCAAAGCGAAATACGATAGGCATTCCAAGAAACAGGAGCTGGGGCCGACACCGGTCCCCTCGTTCACGGGAGAGATGCTTCATATAGATATATTCTCTACAGAAAAAAGGATTTCCTAACCTGCGTGGACAAATTCTCGAAATTTGCCATTGTGCAACCGATAGCTTCCCGCACTATATCAGACATCAAGACTCCACTACTGCAGCTCTTGAACATCTTCCCAAACACGAAACAAATATATTGCGACAATGAATCGTCGATGAGTTCAGAAACCATCAGGTCACTCCTCCGAAACAACTTCGAAGTACTCATTGTCAATGCTCCGCCCCTCCACAGTACCTCAAATGGACAAGTGGAGAGATTCCATAGCACTCTTGTAGAAATTGCAAGGTGCCTCAAAATGGATAGGGGAATTACCGACACAGTCGAACTCTTCCTTCAAGCGACAGCGGAGTACAATAGATCAGTGCATTCGGTCACCAACAAAAGACCCATTGACATTCTCCACGCTGTAGCGGCGGATACAAACAAGGAAATTAAAAACAGAGTGCAAAAGGCTCAGATCGTGCAAAACAATCGGGTCAACCTGGCACGTCAAAACAGAAGTTTCAGAGTAGGTGAAAAGGTGTTAGTTAAGTCCAACAGACGCCTCGGGAATAAATTGACCCCCTTATTTGTAGAAGAAACAGTAGAGGCGGACTTGAGGACAACAGTCCTAATTAGAGGGAGGGTGGTCCATAAGGACAACCTTAGGTAACTACACCGACTAGGTTAAGAAACATACATTGGTGGCGGTATTTTTTAGTTTTCTTTTTATATTTTTTCACGTATTTTTATCTACAGGATTGTCTGGGTACTTCACCTGCTTACAATAGTATCGGCGCGCGTCACCGATTACTCCCACTCAAGTTACATACCAATCACAGACGGAACTGTACTGGTTTGGGACGGTCTTGAAAACGTCAAGCACACTTAACCGAATACGGCCGCATTGCTGACGAGACCACGAAAATGACAGATCTTTTCCCAAGATCCCACATGAGACAGTTATTGGAGGCCGACTGCAACCACATTATCCTTTCCCTTAAGGTAGTGGCCGGGACGCCAGATGCATCCGATTTAGAAAACATTAGGTTCACAGAAACTCAGCTAGTACAGGCAAGCAATAGACAAATCTTTATTAATACGAAAGTTCAAAATCAGTTAAATTCCTTCACCAGCACCGTAAATAAGATCCTCAGTATAGAAAAAAAGGAAATTATAAACTCAGAGCACCTTTATGAAACCTTATTAGCCAGAAATAGAATCCTTATAACAGAGATAGGAAACCTCATGCTCACGATCACCCTGGCAAAGGCCAATATAGTGAGCCCATCCATTTTAGACCACGCTGACATAGAATCTGTTCTCGCTGACCAATTCACAGGGGTCACCATATTGAACTTATCAAAAATAAAAATCCTACAATCCATTAATGTAATTCACTTTATAATTGAATATCCTAGAGTTAGTTTAGCTTGTAAAAAGGTCACGGTATTCCCGGTTGAGCAGAGCGGAGCGATACTACAATTAACAGACAACATCGTGGCTGAATGTGGCAACCAAGTGTGGGCGCTCACAGCTTGTGTCTCCACAACCATGACCACCTTCTGCAAGAAGGAGGTGAGGGGTTCCTGCGCGCAGGGATTACACTCTGGCAGCACCGCTAATTGCATCTCTCAACCAAGCCACCTAGAGCCCATCACCCTCGTTGATGACGGACTAATCATCATCAACAACAGACCAACCACGATCAGCTAGGACTCGGACACGTTGATCACAACCGTCGGGAAGCAGTTGGTCACCTTCAATGACTTCGCAATCATCAACGGCTCGCGATTCCGGAATCGCAACAACATCCAACAGCGACTTCCGGGCATAGCATCGGTGCCCGCTCTGAACATCACAGGGCACCAGACGGTTCTCAGCCTACCCTTCCTGCACCAGCTCAGCGAAGAGAACCTATACTACATCAAAGAGGTCGAGCAGGCCACCATGGGCCAACTCAATCCAGCCCTTGCCTTCGGGCTCGGCATAGCTCTATGCGGGGCAATTGGAGGCATCGTATTCCTCAGGGTGCATCTAAGAAGGAGGCAAGACGAGAGACGGATCAACGAGATAATCGAGAAGTTGCGAGCGACGAGGACGACCGCTCTTTGAGAGGGGGAGTAGTTAACACTCCCCACCAGCTGCAGGGTATCGGCAGAATTCCGAAACGGAAGAATGCTGATGCCGCGCTCGAGGAGTGGGGGCAGCGACTACATTGTCGCACGAGCTTCTGCCTAGGAGCCGTTGGCCTGCACTCGAGTGGCCAGCGGATCATATTTCGCTGCTGATAAACATCTGCTGTGGAGCTGATGGTCTGCACGAGGCGCTGACGGTGCAGAACGTCGGCCCGCTGCCCAAGCAGCGCTGCCGCAAGGGTGGGCAGTTTTAAGTAAAATTGTATTTCTGTATCTTTAGATTTAATCAGATTTATTCTCACTTTCAACCAATACGATAAAAATTACACCGCGAGTTTCATTGCCGTCGGCCCTGCCACGGTATCACTGATCGTGAACATTAATAATTTAATTTATATACTGATTGAGTACCGGGTATAAGGTAGAACCGCGGCCTTTGCCGCGGCTCACAACGTTGCCGCTCGTTTTTATTTTATTATTCTAAAAACGATGAGATCATTATATACATACATATGACAATATTTTTTTGTTAGGCGCAACCTCAATGTCCAATTATAATTTATTAATTTTAATTGGGCCGGTAAATCTGAATTTTATTTTAACCTTCTCAACCTGATCCAATCCTAATTCATTTTTCCCGTTAACGCCCCCTGCTTTCTTACCATGTACCGTTGTTCCTGTTACGATTATTATTTTCTAGTGATGACTTTATTCAAGCTCAACAACAGTTAGCCCGGTGGGCGAGTGAAGATGTGGTATCCGTCGTGGTATTGGACCAGCCGCAGTCCGCAATAATTTCGGATTCCCAACCATACAACGGCGTAGGACCAATGTCAGGGGCTACAACGAGCAACGTTATCCACCATCAGCATCCACATCAGCACCACGGCGATCCTCAATCCTCCTCTGCGGCAACGGTGGCGGCAGCCAGCAACAATTGTATAATGGGTTTGCCAGTCGTCCCAAATGGTACAAGTGTAAATCAGAGGGACTTCTATCCCTCACCACCCTCAACGGAGACGGAAAGCAGTGGAAGTGCTATCCAGCTTCGTACTCGACGCGTATTACAGTCGGTCGACACGGTAGCAACAAGTCAACAACAGCTACAGCTTCACCAGCTACCGCTATATCAGCAGCACCATCATCAGCAACAGCTTCAACATCAAACAGGCGATACCAGCAGCAGCAACAACAGTCAATCCGGACAAGTCATCGAGAATGGTTGCTACCCGGAATATAAACATTGATAGTGCAAACTTTTGTATTTTAAATCGTAATCGACAAAAATTGACAAACTTATTCGTACAGGTATCCCCAAACAGCCACGCCTGCTCACACATGCATAGATGCCCAGCTACAGAATCACTTAGTTTTTTATTATATGGGATAAGAAGATCTTGACCGGCATTTGTAATCGCATATAAATATGCTTGACTTGAAATAAACAAGCACATAGGCGTATTCTGATGTGAATTAGTATATTTAAACATAAATTTAACTGCTATGCTAATAAACAAGTTAACTTAACGAGAGAAAAACAAACAAGCAGAAAAAGTTAAAAACAAATTAATAAAAAATATAATGAGCGTAAACTTACATCACAAACTTTACACACATGCATACCATTCAATACTTACATTATCGACCGTTCATTTGAACGCATAGCCTAATCTTATTCATATTCACAAAAAAAACAGGATTTTGTATACCTCAGGCCCAAGTTATGCCAGCGTCTGAGTAAGAAAAATAATAATCAGGCTGCTGTAAATATAAAAATGTTTACATGTGCTAAATAGTTAATTATACGACTCTTTGTGAGTCATGTCAAGAAATTGAAAAATCGTCTTATCGACAGAAACCAAAAAAGCACTCGTGCACCGAGCCCAATATGCGCCCAATAGATGCCTCTCTATTAGGGCCCTCTTACACCGACTGATAGAAAAATGTTGGGCAAATACTGTCAGTTCTCACACAAAAATCTCTGAAAAAATCAATAGAATAAAGGAAAACAAACAAAATTAAAAGATCTCTAACTAGACATTTTATTTACTTTTATATGGTAAGCATCTTAGATTCGTAGGTGTAATGATTATTCAAAATTAAACCATGATCGTTAAATGTTAGTTATAGGGATATGGAACATTAGTATTATATAGTATAAGTCATTTATAAAAATAAACGTGAAAAGTACCATTAATAAACCTAAATACATAAGTGCTTTGTACATCGTATATATGTATGTAATCATTTATAAGTGGTGTCATGCGAGGATATAGAGAAATATATCCAATCTGTTGAGAGCAGCCACAAACTTCTGCAGCGCACTGTGGCTCTGCTCTCTGTCGCACACGGCACTCGGGAGAGCCGACCGGCGCTCAGGCGGCCACAAGCTTGAGCGGGGAGTTAGTTACGCGCTTACCCCGTTTCGATCGTTCGCCGTCTTATTCGGAATATATACATAGGCTTTCGACTACATACATATGTACATTGTGTGAACATTCGTTACTACAATTATATACTGAAAAATAAACTTAAGTGAACGCAGTGGAAGGCATTTGACTGGCTTGTGATTGGGAAAACCTAGTGCTCCGCCCCCTACAAGCATTGGTCCTTCGAGCCGGATCTTCCTCAACAAGGAGAAGCGCACCCCAGCAAGCATAGGTGGATCGCTCTATTAAGATAAGTTCGATTTTGGTTTTTTGTCCAATGCCAAGCGGCTATTCTGTCCGTTCTCCGATCTTCCGCTCCTCCTAACTGCGCTACATCCGTACATATTTAACTGCATATTCTTGCTCGCATATCCGTATACTTAACTGCATATTCTTGTCCGCATTCGTCCATATCCGTATACATATTTACCTATATATTGACTGCATATTCTTGCATCTGCATATATATAGGTATATGTACCAATCCGCACTTAAGCGCCCCTACATTCATTTATATTTAACTGCATATTCTTGCTCGCATATCCGTACACATACATACATCTATTTAACTGCATATTCTTGCCCGCCTTTATCCATATCCGCATACATATTTACCTATATATTGACTGCATATTCTTGCGTCTATATAAGTACACTCCTCCTGCACCGACATCCATACATACAAGCAGCAATAGCGGTGCTTTCTTTCGTTTCGTTTTGTCGCGTTCGCCTCTCCACCGTTGCGCGCGTTGTTATTTTTGTTGGGAGGAGCAGGTTATTGGCGCCGCTCTTGCGCATAACGGAGCGCCAAAGTGACGCGCTACCCTGTATTCTGAGGGTGTATCGATTTCGGTGGTGACTTGTCCAGTGACGCGCTCCCCTTCTTTCGGAGGGTATATTGTTTTTGGTCGTCACTTGCCACCGACTCCCCATATTAGTGCCTGATCGTAATAGTATACCCAAGCGCCTCCGACTTGCCAACAAATTAATACCAAAGGGTTGTTGGGTCTTTTTTCCTGTGTCCATCCGCCCAGCGCTACCGCTTCCGTTTCTTCCTCAGCGGGTGAGGTCAGAACATACCCACTGGTGACGAGGACAGCAAGAAACTTTTGCCATTGCCCGCTCCAGGTAGTAGAACACCACGCAGTGGTTCCGCCCCAGGAACACCTACCTCGGTGACTAAACCGATAAGGTTACCCCGTACGCCTAAGCCGAGTACGAGTTCCGCGGCAAAAAGCAAATCGGTCCTGTTCCCTTCGCCAGTCACGCTAAAGGTGCCAGCTCTACCACCTACCAGCCCCATCAGCTCTCGACGCACTTCTCCAATGGCCCA
>JAWNKY010002434.1:0-28349 GCA_035041765.1 Drosophila algonquin | reverse complement strand
ACTCCAACAGTGCGGAAGGATGCGACGCGTTTACACCTAAGCCGTATCTTTACTCGCATCTTTTTTGTCAGTTTTTCGGCTTGAAAAAGTAAACAAACGCATTGAAGAAGAAGAAGAGAGCATACGCAATTTTATTGAAATTAAAAGAAATTACCAAAATAATGAGCGATTTATTATTACTACTTATTACCACGAGCCCCCTTTTGTTTATGGAGCTTGTTAATACTCTTTTTACATTAGGCCGCATCATTGGATTATTCCGTTGAATGGAACATGCGACAAGTATGCCCTTAAGAGCCCTGTGAATAGAAGAAGAAAAAGGAACGGGTTGCCCGCTCAACTTTAAATTGAATTTATTGTTTGATTCGTCAAAAATACCCCGATACCCAGTCGATAACCCAGATTATTTCAGTATTTTGTAAAAATACTTGACTTGCTAATAATGCACCGCATAATTAATCATGCGACCTTCCTATCTATCCACAGGCCTCTTATGGGCATCATGTTCCATTTAACGGAAAAATTCAATGATACGGGCTAATGTAAAAAGGGTAGGCAAAGGTAAAGGAATATTCAATAAACATGTGCAAAAAATATCTCGGGAAAATTTGATGAAATTTTTTTGTAAGGTCCATTTACTAATACACTAATAGTAGTAAAAGCAAAATTAAGTTTATTAGATATTATTTCCAAACTACACAATTATAAAAAAAAAGATTGACAATTTTATAATTAAAAACAATTTTTTGTTGCAAATTTATAAAACATTATATTTGATACAAATTTAATACAAATTTAATTTTTATTGACGAATTGACCATTAAATGTCTTTCTTGATAAAGGCCATATACTTGTGCATACTACATTTTGAAAAATTTATCTTTCAAATGCAATTCATTTTAAAAAGATTTTTTTATTCGTTCAGAAGTTATTAATATAGCCAGCTGAAATGGCCGAATGTCCCACTATGCGACGTCGACTAAAAATGTTTTAAAAAATTTGTAATTAAATTTGAAAACTAGTAGTATCCCCTTTAGTGTATAGAGTGTATTTTTTTCAATTGCAATTTATTTTATAAAGATTGTAAATATAGAGTGTATTTTTTGGTTGCTTTTGAAACTGTCATCCGTGTAATATTATTGAATTTAGTACAATTTGTGATATAATCTTTTCTGCACGTAAATTCTTTCTAAATCGCTTTCATCAAGCGTATTTTTGTGTAGCTTAATAGCCTGTTTACCCTACAGTGAATTACCCATACATAGAAAAGAGTTAACTCAATAACTCAGAACTGGCGTCTACACTATGCAAAATTTGAGTTATTGAGCTATTGAGTTTTGGCTGCTGGCACGTGCTTGTGTACATAAATTTGGTTAATTTATTTTTATTAATATGAACGAGCAAGAATTATTCTACTTTGTGTGGCAGAACAAGGTACCATAACGATGCTGCAATGTATAGAATTTGCGACGATGTCTGCAGCAACTGTGGAGCATTTGGATACAATTTCAAATAAAAGAATACAAAAAATTGGAAATTTCATTGTCTGGGGTTTTTTTTTGTTTTATTAAATTATATATCCCAAATTATAATAGACGCGATATGGATCTTTTTGGGACATTGCGAATAACCTTGGCAGCCTTTTTTTGTATTCGATTCTATGAATGCATGTACATACATATGTATATATAAATTACATATGTATGTAAGCACATATGCAATACTTACCAAAATGAATATATTTTTAATAGGCAATTGCTTATAATAATGTAATAGTCAATCGATTGATTTAATGGTTTTAACGATTGTATATATATTTGCACCTTTTTCCCCAGCCATATTTTTTACGAGCTAAAATTTAAATTTTGAGCTGTTAATTTTTGCTGTAATTTGTGGAGATCAGTGTTAAAATATTCGCTCTTTATTTATTAACTCAAACAAATTCAAAAGTTATTAAAAACGCTTAATAGCTTAACATTACATTAAATCATTAAGACAACGTTTTGCTAACATTGTCATTGCGAGTGAATGCTGGAAATGACATTGTAGTGACCGCTTTTAAAAACAGTGTGACTTTCCTGAAATTGAAAGTAGCTCATATATTTGAACGCTTAAAACGGTTGAATGCTGCTTGGGAAAGTCTGCTGTCGCTGTGTGATTACTATATGCTCGTTGTAAAGTCAGAAAAGGTCGAGAAGCTACAGGACACTTTTAAAACCCTGCATAAGGATCTCCACGAGTTGGATTATGAATGTTGTAGATGCATGTAGTAGAATGTTAGACAACTTCAGTTATCATTTCATGACTCTGAATGCTTCGATTCGGGGTGAAATCGTGATGTTTCTACAGCATTAGAACCATCTCAAGAATCGGCTACTGATCAACATATGTTCTGGTTTTAGAGCCATTAATCATTGTCGGGTCCCTGCAGAAATTTTAGTTCCTGACCTGTCAACCAAAGATCAGCCCTACGTCAAGGTTAACGTAATTTCGTTTCGGCTTTTCAGGTTGGGCTGAGCGAGTGCCCTATATTCGCCTGTAAACTTACATTTGGACCTTTGAGGGACTTCGCTGATGGCAGTCCCAAACTCATTGTTCCTAGAAGCCATCTAGTCAATCTTATCGCCAAATATCGAGAGCTGTTGGAGTTAAGTCCATCCAACTGGTATCCTATTGAGTGGTGAGGAGCTTCAGTGAAGATTTGCCAACTACATCTTCTATTGCACTAGGAACTACTCTGGAACATTTGGAATGAACGAGCTGAGGACGCTTTTGGGCCACATTGTGGCCGTTGCTAATGCAAATCTTTTATTGTCGATTTGAGGGAGCCAAGTCGAGCCAGATGACGTAGCCCCACCGCATTGTTTGAATGGCGGTCTGCTTGCTTCGTCCGCTCAATCACTCGTAGCAAGGGTAAACATCAATCATATAGATTCATGGCGATGCCTGGCCTTCTTTTTTTTGCCTTCTCTATCAATTTCTCGATCTTTCGTCTTCGCTATCGCTATTTCGATCCATCGCTCACTCGCTTGCATTAGGGCACGGGCAATTCGGCCCGCCTTCCCTGAAAAGCTGAGAAAGCTAAATAGCTTAAAAATAAAAATAAAAATTGTTGAGATCATTCCAATGAAAGAAACAGAACCAGAACAGAACCATTTGGATCTAAGATCGAAGTAGAAAAACAAATGAAATAATCACTAGACGACGGAATAATTAGAAAATGAATGCTTCGCAAAAAAGTAGTTATCGTCTACAGGAATTTAAATTTAGTATCTGCAGCAGAAAAATGTCAAATTCCAAATTTTAACACGGTTTTGGCACAGCTAGGAAAGAACAAGTTCTTCTCGGAATTAGATATAAAACGGTGTTTCCACCAGATTCTTTCACTCGTCTTCCTCTTGGATTCAAAAATACACCAGCCATATTCCAACGAGCACTTGACGATATCCTACGACCACATATTGGTTAAATCTGTTATATTTACATTGATAAAATAAGTTTTGTTAGGTTAGATAAGCCCGGACGGCCCTCCTGGGGCCTCCCATAGGCCAGTATGGCCCTTAGTTATCCGGATGGCTATGGACCTTTACGCGGGTGCTAGAGAGAGAGGTTTATGTTGTGGCTGAGTACGGAGAAAACGTTGTGTTCATGATGAGAACTAGCTTAGAACTGACTTTATTTAAGAGAGAGAAGGATTACATACATTCGGGTGTAATAGTGTTAGTATTTGTGTGTATAAACGACAAATGGCTGATTTTGCTTATTGCTTATTTCTTATTTCTTTAATACATAACACATCTCTGCCCTTAAATTGCGGTTTGTTAGTAATTTTCTTCTTCCTGTGATCCTGAGGTGAGTAGCGCTGGCTGCTCGGAGTTCGCGAGTGCTGCTACGGATGGGGATACCTGAACGGCGTTGCTGGGGTGGCTGAAGAACCTCTTGCTGAGATACTACCGGGTCTTCGTTGAACCCAGAAATGGATTGAGAATTCTGGATCGGATTCGATGACGGTTCTTCTTCTTGGGCTGGTGTTGTTGGAGTTGTAGGCGGACTTGAGAATTCAGGTGTCCACCAAATCTGATTGTTGTCGTCGTTGGAGCTAGAACTGCAGTCATCAGGCTCAGATCTTGGCTTTATTTGGTTTATGTGGCGTTTATTCGTACATGTGGATGTACGAAGGATAAATAACATACGACCGATGGGCCAATCAATGATAGCTTTTTTCCATTTTTCTCCCCTTGTATAGTTTTTGGCGAAAACCGTCTGGCTCTGAGAATATTTTGCGGGCTGTTTCAGCTTGCTTTCAGTTTGCTTCTCGAAGAGTTGACTTAAGATCGTGCGAACCGGACGACCATGAAGAAGTTCTGCTGGTGTTTTGCCTTTTGAATTAGGTGTGAAACGATGCGAACTGAGGTACTTTGTTACGGCTGTGTTGACTTGATATCCATCCTTTATATTTTTGCTGATGGACGTTTTGAATGTTTGGACGAAACGCTCAGCAAGTCCGTTTGATGCTGGATGAAATAATGCTGTTGTGATGTGGTTTATTCCATGTTGCTGACAAAATTGGTTCAAAGAGTCTGAAGTGAGTTGAGGCCCATTATCGCTGACTAAAGTCTTCGGATAACCCTTAATAGCAAATATGGCTGAAAGTGCGGCTATAGTGTTTCCAGTTGTTGTCGATGTCATTTGTACTACGAACGGGAACTGAGAATGTGCATCGACACAAATTAACCACATTTAGTCAAATATAGGACCGGCGAAGTCGATGTGTATCCTTTCCCAGGCGGATGTCGTTTTTGGCCAGCTCTCGAATTGCTTTACTGGGGCTGGATTTCCTATCTTACACACGCTACAATTCTTTGCAATTGTGGCGATCTCCTCGTCGATACCTGCCTACCACACATGTTGTCGTGCCAGTTGTTTCATTCGTACTATTCCCCAATGAACTTCGTGGAGGAGATTGAGAATATTATTCCGTCGTGCTCAAGGAATAATGATTCTATTCACATCAGAATGGAGACATAGTAGGTTGTTGTTAATCGTCAGGGCAAATCTATGATTAAAATATGGCAATATCTCGAGATCATGCTGTTGTTCTGGCCAACCAGTAGATACAAATTGATAGACCTTGTGCAGAATACGGTCGCTTTTTAGCTTTTGCCTGATTACACGGCAGTTATGGGACATGACATCTCAACGACATTGTAGCATGCCTCTTCTGTGTCAAACTTTTCATCTGAGCTGATAGGAAAACGTGAGAGTTCGTCTGCATTTCCATGAGCTGTAGTGTTGCGATATTTAATTTCAAAGTTGTAGGCCATCAAAATTATAGCCCAACGCTGAAGTCTGTTAGAAGTCATTGTTGGCAGATGCTTGCTTGGATTGAATATGGTGACCAATGGCTGATCAGTAATGAGAATGAACTTCCTGCCGTAAAGGTACTGATGAAATTTCTTTACCCCAAATATAATCGAAAGTGCTCCCTTTTCTATTTGGCTGTATCGAACTTGATGGACATCTAATGTTTTTGATGCGAATGCTATTGGCCTTTCCTTACCATCTGCTTGAATGTGTGACAAGACTACACCAATGCCATATGAAGATGCATCGGTGGCTAGAACAAGCGGTAGATGCTCGTTGAAATGTGCTAGCTCTGTAGCATTCAGAATGTGCGTTTTTAATGCTGTGAAAGCCTGCTGCTGATCGGGGCCGAATTTGAAGACTACGTTTTTCCTCCGAAGCTGATTGAGCGGAGACGCTAACTGAGAAAAGTTAGGGATGAAATTGCAGTAGTAGTTGACTTTTCCCATGAAAGCATCCAGCTGCTGTAGATTTGTGGGAGGCTTCAATTGTTTGACAGCCTCTAGACCCGTAGTATCCGTGAGGATGCCCTTGATGCTTACTCTTCTGCCGAGATATTAAATTTTGTTTTTTCAAGAAGAAACACTTCTCCCTCTTACATTTGATGCCATTCTCTTTTAGAATGCATAGAACTTGTTCGAGGCGAGCAAGGTGCTGTGCAACTGTTGGAGCTGAAATAATGATGTCGTGTAGATAATTTCCAGAACCTTCTATGCCACCCAGAAGTTGTTCCAAATGACTAGAATATAGCTGGGGCGCTAGCTATTCCATATGGTGAACGTTGGTACTGGGAGTTGGTTGGTACTCACCCAACGGTGTGACCATAATTTCTTTCGCTGCATCGAACTCCATTTGTAGATATGCGTCTTTTAGATCGATTTTGGAGAAATCGGTGCCGTGACGGACAGAATGTAATAAAGACTCACGTGTTGCGATTATTGCTCGATGTTCAATTGGGAATTGACACCTTATTTGAAGTCGCCACAGATCCGTAGTGCTACATCTGGCTTCGGTGCTAGTACTATGGGAGATGCCCAGTTGCTGAATTTGACTGCTTTCAAAATACTGGCATCTGTGAGACGCTTTACTTCCTCCTTAATCTGTACCATTTGAGCAAATGGAATTTGTCTGCTTTTGTAGAATTTTGGCACGAAATTTTGCTTTAAGTAGAGGCTTGCCTTAAAGTTTTTTATTGTACCAATAGTCGGTCCAAATACTCCCTTGTTTTTGTTACAAAGATCAGTCAATTGAGAACCCTGCGCTTCACTCACATTTGAAATTTGAATTTCGAAATTTAATGTCTTGAACAAATCTATTCCAAACAGATTATTTGAGTTGTCTACATTTGCCACGATTATGACAACATTTGCCGATTTATTGCCACACTTTGCCACAGTGTGCAGTTCACCCAGCACGGGGATTTGTTGTTGGCCTAACGCTTGCAATATACGGTCACACTTCTGCAGCTTTGGACTTTTGAGTTCCTTGTATGTTTTACTATTGATAATAGATACTGTTGCGCCAGAACCCATTTTAAAAGGAATTATTTCGTTGAAGATTTCCAGGTTGATTAAATTTTTATTTCCTTGGAACTTCACTAGGCTTGAGACGGTGTGAAGTGTTTGAATTGACTCTGCGTGTTTCTCTTTATGCTGATATTTGTGATTATCATTCTCTTTCATATCTTTGCACTGCTTTGACATGCAAACGATAGCTAGTCCCTTTCGACCACATTTATGGCAAATAGCATCGCGAAATGTATAGTTTTCACGAGCATGTGTATTTCCACAACCGCTGCAATATTTAAGAGAGTTCTTGCCTCCTTTTGCTTCCATACCACTGCGTTTCTGTTGATGTTTCTTATGTGTGTGTACAGCGTTCATATCCAGTGCTCTCTTCTCGCTCTCCTTTATGACTGCTACTGTTTTTGATGTTGCTTCGTATGTTTCGGCAATTGAGAGCACGTCTGCGAGGGACGGTTGAAGCTTTTGCAATGCGGCTGTGCGTATTGCTTCGAATGGCGTGTGTACAATTATTTGATCGCGTATCATTTCGTCAACATTCTTTAATGTCCATCCATTTGCGTTGCAAGAAAACTGAGATTGTGAGTCCCGCATCTGACGTTTAAAAAATTCAAAGCGGACAGCAACAATGTGACGCTTCTGATTGAAGTGCTCTGTTAATTTGACTGTGATTTGCACGTACGACTGCTGGTCCAAATTTTCGCTACCGAACAGATTCTTCACAAGTTCAAAAACATGTGTGCCTACCCACGACAGAAAATATGCTTTTTTCTTCTCGACGGAGTTAACGGAGTACGCGGCGAAATGCTGAGCCAATTGTTGTAAATACGTCTCCCAATTTTGTTGATCCTTATTAAAACTTGGGAACGGCGGACAAACTGTTGACTCTGCAGGTCTATTAGCTGCACTGTTTCTTGCGAGAAAGGTCTCCATCCATGTTTGTTGTTTTTTCAGCAATTCCTCTGCGAAATGTTGCTGTTGAGCCAACAATTCTTTAATATTTGTTGTATCCATTGCTATTTTTATTGTTTTTAATCGTTCGATCTCTATTTGATTAGACTACCGACACGAAATACTCAAAATTATGATTTTGAGGCACTTTTTGTCTGAGTACGGAGAAAACGTGACTTTATTTAAGATAGAGAGGGATTACATACATTCGGGAATAATAGTGTTAGGGTGTGTGTGTATAAACGACAAATGGCTGATTTTGCTTATTGCTTATTTCTTAATTCTTTAATACATAACAGATTTGATATCACATAGAATTGAGGTGTTTTTGGCGAAGGCTAGTAGTTCCTTTAGCGTCTTCTTGGAGGCATCTTCTTGCGATGCCAGCGTCTGTGCGCTCAGGTATCTTCTCCTTGCCCGTGAGAGAGCCGGGCAGCTGTAGATGAGATGTTTCAGGGTTTCAATAGCCCCGAGCTCATCACATTTCCTGCAGCTGTTTCTTTTGGTGATGTTAAGTCTGGCTGCATGTGATGCAGGCAGACATTGACCTGTCATTATCCCCGCTAACAGTCTGCAGTCCTTCCGTGGAAGGTGCAGCAGTTGTGCTCCTCCACATGCTTTCGATTTACAATCTTGCCTGCTTTTCTAGGTCGCTTTGTAGCGTTCAAAAAGAAACAGGCACATTTTCTTCTATTCTTTCATTCGCCAGCCCGACCACTTCTTTGCCCAGAGCGCCTACCACTTTGTTTCCTTCGATGCCCTGGTGGCTGGGAACCCAATAGAAATGCACTGACTTAGTCATGCAAAGTGAGTCCAATAAGTCTTATCGCCGCTTGGCTGCCTGCGCTGCTTTCCTGATGGCAAAGACTGGCGAAAATCCTCTAGCTGAACCCTCCACGAGGGTGCCGGCTGGGCAATGGGCACTGCATTATCCCGGACAAGGGTAATGCATTGTCGCTTGCTCCGTCCGAGGCAATGCAGTGTCTAGCTAAGGCAATGGCCCAGCGTCTTCTCGACCTCGAGTCGGGGGAGCGGGGTCAGGGCCATGGCTAGAGGTGCCTGGCGGGTAGGCCTAAAACGCTAGGGGGTGGTTCCCCCGAAAAACATCAGCCGTATGGACCTTCGGGCCAAATATGGAGCGGAAGGAAGACAAAGCAAGGGTTGGGATGTCAACCCAAACGTCGGTGGGAAGCGTGGCTGCTACCACCGGCGGGCACGGGGAGGAGCAATCCTCTCTGCGTGTCGCCAGTGGCCACACCTCGGACGTGACGGGAGCAGGTCACGTCAGTTGCAATACTACTGCCACAACCCCCCGCTGTAGGATGAGCCGCGCAGGTGCCGTTGTCGAGGCAGACTCGGACCTGGAGAGCGTGCTGTCCATCAGCAAAACGGAAGAGGACAGCCTTCTTCGCTCGCCTGAACCAGGTACCAGCTCCCTGCGCAGGGAAGGGCCGAAGCGTTCAAGGGAGGGGATGAAGGCCAAAGCCCAATACAAGGCGGCCCTCAAAATAGTAGGCAGGCTCCAAGGCAAGGCGGATATTTCCCAGGAGGAGAAATCCAAGCTAGCTTGGGCCGAGCTGAAGGTTGAGGAGGGCCGGAAGTACTACGCGCAGGTGCCACAGATGAAGGCATCGACGAGCCAGCACGCCAACAAGGTGGAAGAGTTGCTGGCTACCAAAAGGCAGCGCTCGACCGACAGTGCCGTCATTCCGGCGAGCAAGCGGCAGCGTGGACCTAAGAGAGCGGAACCTCCACCTAAAACGGCAAAGCAGGGGTCCGGCGAGAAGATCAGCGATGTGTCCAAGAGACACCTGATTGTAGCTCTCATCGACAGACGTGATGAGAATGGGAAGATAACAGCGGCGCAGTGGAAAATGGTCCACGCGCGGCTGGTAGAATCCCTGTTTACAAGGATGGATGAGAACCCAACAGCTCCCATGCCCACCTTCGATGGTGCTGGGTGGCTGAATGGGGTCAAAATCCTGAAATGTAAGGACGACCCGACGCTGAAGTGGCTGACGCAAACGGTCTGCCAACTGGAAGCGATGTGGGAGGGGGCCAAGCTGGAGGTGGTGGACAGGGAGCTAATCCCGTCCATACCAAAGGCGAAGGTGCTCTTCCCCATCGCAATCCAAGGGGACCGCGCGCTGAAGCTCCTTCAGCGACAAAACCCCGAGATACCGACCGCTGACTGGAAGGTATTGCATGCTGGTAGCCCATTACCCAACGAGGGGGCCAGCATGTGATCCTCCAGATCAACAAAGCAGCGGAGGATCAACTTTACCCCAAGTACGGGAAAATGGCGTGGGGTATGGGGAGCGTGTACCTGCGCCTCAAAAAGCGTCAGCCCGGCGACAAGGACGCACACACCCTGCAGGCAGGCGAAGTGGAGAAGGACCTCGGTCTGGATACCATTGTAGAGGCCGCCCAGGGCATGGCGTTGGACGACACGCTCGAAGAAGAGGACGGTGACCTGACCGTTGTAGTCAACCCGTCGTATGCAGGGGAGCCAGCTGCTCATGAAACTGAGTGTGCTGCAGCTCAACTTGCATAAGAGCAAGACAGCATCAGCGGAGCTCCACACTGCCATGGAGCAAGGGCCCGCTGACATAGCTTTGGTCCAGGAGCCCTGGATTGCATCAGGCAATTCGGTGGCCGGGCTAAAGCTCTCAAATTACAACACACTCTACTCAACACCGGTAAGCAGGAATAGAACTGCCGTACTAGTACGGAAAGGAATCCACGCTTACCTTATATCTCATTACAGTACAGACGACCTGACAGTAGTCATGCTGGAAAGTGAGGAGAAGCGCCTTCTGGTAGCCTCCTGCTACATGGCGCACGACAGGTCCGCACCGCCAGAAGAACTAAGGAGTCTGGTGGAAGAAGCCGACTCCAAAGATTACCAACTGATCGTTGGCACAGATGCTAATGCCCACCATAGTGTGTGGGGGAGCCCTGATATCAACGACCGAGGTGAGTCACTCCTAGACTTTATACTAACAAATAACATAGATGTAGCAAACGTGGGGGAGGAATACACCTACGTGGGTCCCACCTCGTCAAACGTGCTAGATCTAACTCTCGCAACGGGAAAGAGTACCAACATATCTGGATGGAAGGTCCTCGAAAGACCTTCCTTCTCAGACCACAGGTACATTCAATTCAAGTGCGACTTTGAATACACTCCGAAAGTGGCAGTCTATAGAAACCCCCGGAACACAAACTGGGAGAAGTTTAGAAAGACAGTCACCTCGAAACTCGCGAGCCCAGGCTCAGTGAAATCCGCGGAGGATATAGAGAAGTCCTTAGAGACCCTATCTACGGAACTGCTAGAGGCATACCATACAGCATGCCCACCATCTAGAACAAGGAAGAAGTCCAAACCACTCTGGTGGAATCGAGACCTCTCTCTGAAAAGAAACAACCTCATGGAATTTTTCAAGCTCGCTAAACTAGCGAACGACGATAACATCAATGAGGAATACAAGACCCTATTAAGGGAATACAAGAAGGAGATACGTAAGGCACGGCGTAGCTCATGGAGAAACTTCTGCTCCAGCATTGAGAAAGTGTCTGAAACGGCTAGGCTGAGGAAGCTGCTGTCAAAGCAACCCACAGTACAAAGCCAACTCAAACTAGACAACGGAAAGTGGTCGGAGGGCAGCAAAGAAGCCCTAACGGCACTAATGGAGGCCCACTTCCCAGGATGCACCGAGGTCACCGATGCCGAATCGCATCAGGACCTAGCAACTGAGGAACAAACACCCCCAACAGATCTGATAACCCCAAAGAAAATCCAATGGGCTATAGATTCCTTCACGGGCATAAAGGCACCTGGACTGGACGGAATATTCCCAGCCATGCTGCAAGTGACCAAAGAGGTGATCACCCCATGGCTTCTCGCGATATACGCAGCATGCCTAAGAACAGGCTATATCCCGATCCAATGGAGAACCTCTAGAGTTGTCTTCCTCCCAAAAGCAGGAAAGTGCAGCCATGTGAGTTCCAAGGATTACAGACCGATAAGCCTAACCTCTTTCTTACTGAAAACATTAGAAAAGCTGCTGGATCTACATATTAGAACCAAAGTAAGCGGACTAATGTCAACCAACCAACACGCCTACACCAAGGGAAAATCGGTGGAAACAGCACTGCACTCGCTAGTAGCTACTGTCGAGAAAGCCCTCAACACTAAGAAATATGCACTTGGAGTATTCGTAGACATATCCGGAGCATTCAATAACGTCGCTACAGAAGCAATAATGGACAGCCTAGAAGCTACCAGCACCCACCCGTCAATCAACCTCTGGATAAAGAACCTTCTAGGTTGTAGACGGGTGCAATCAGAGTGGGGCACCGCCTCCATGGTCAGAGGTGCACACAGGGGCACACCCCAGGGTGGAGTCCTGTCACCCCTGCTATGGAACCTGGTGGTCGACAACCTCATCAAGAGATTCGAAAGGAAAGCCCCAAAAATAACAGCTTATGCAGACGACATAAGCGTACTTATTACGGGTGTATGTCCATCGACTCTCAGCTCCATAATGGAACGAACACTCAGGGAGATATGTGAGTGGGCAGAAGAAGTAGGACTCAGTATCAACGCGGACAAAACGGACCTCATCCTCTTCACCAAGAGATACAAGGTACCAACATGGGTCCCCCCGAAAGTCAATCAAACAAGGCTAACCCCTAAAGCACAGGTCAAATACCTCGGCACAGTACTGGACAGTAAGCTGGCATGGAGACCCAATGTAATAGAGCGGGTGAAAAAGGCCACCAATGCACTATATGCATCCAAGAAGATGCTTAGTAGCACATGGGGCCTGTCGCCCGCTCTGATGCATTGGATCTACATCTCGGTAGTGCGACCTACTCTGCTGTATGGAGTCCTAGTGTGGTGGAAAGCCACTGAAAAGAAGACGTACCACAAGCTAATGGAACGAACCCAGCGGCAGGCTTTGCTCTGCATAACGGGAGCGCTGAGGTCAACGCCAACCAGAGCACTCGAAACAATACTAGGAATCGACCCCCTCGACATCTACGCTAGGCTGACTGCAAGCAAGGCGGCTCAGCGCTTGATTGCGTCGGGGAACATGTCTCCTCAAAGATTCGGGCATAGTTCAATTGGAATGGACATGATCAGTTCAACCGACTACATGATCCCCCAAACGTGCCTTGAAGTAACAACAAATCTCCTCATGGGACCCGAAGACTGGAAAGCGGGACGGGACCAGACTCAACACCTCAACATATACACTGACGGCTCCAAGATGAAGGAAGGAGTAGGAGCAGGCCTATACTGTACAAACCCTGAAATAAGGGCGTCGTATAAGCTACCCGACCGATGCAGCATATTCCAGGCGGAAGTCTTCGCCATCAAGAAGGCAGCAGAGGTCGCTCAGCTCACAGAGCGACCACACAATACGGTTAACATATTCGTTGACAGCCAAGCAGCGATAAAATCCATGCAGTCGTCCGCGGTCAGTTCTAGAAGTGTCCTGGCAAGCAGGGAGGCACTAGAATCACTAAGCACGACTAAGTCAGTGCAGATCTATTGGGTTCCCAGTCACCAGGGCATCGAAGGAAACGAAGAGGCGGACGTTCTGGCAAAGGAAGGCGTCGGGCTGGCAACCGATATGACAGAAAGCGTGCCGGTCTCCCTAAGGACGCTACAAAGCGACCTGGAGAAACAGGCCAAAATGAAAACAGATAGCAGGTGGAAGAACACCACCACCTGCAGAATCTCGAAAATCATGTGCAAGAAACGCAATGATAATCTCAGCCACTATCTGCTGCATCTTCCACGGAAGGATTGCAGACTGCTAGTGGGCATACTAACAGGCCACTGCCTGGCTGCGTCGCATGCAACCAGGCTGAACATCACTAACAGTGACATCTGCAGGAAATGCAATGAGCCCGGGGCTGTCGAAACCCTGGAGCATCTCATCTGCCGGTGTCCGGCTCTCTTAAGGGCAAGGAGAATGTACCTGGGCGCACCGATGTTGGCATCACTGGAGGATGTCTCCAAGAGGTCGCCAGGGAAACTGCTTGCCTTTGCGAAAAACACCTCGATTCTGGGGGACTTCGGAACCTCAGAAGCACGCTCGTAAGGTCCACAAAAAGAACCGGATTACTAAGGGCCTTTTTGGCCTATGAGAGGCCCCGTAGAGGGCCGTCCGGGATAACCTAACCTAACCTAATAGTCGGTCCAAATACTCCCTTGTTTTTGTTACAAAGATCAGTCAATTGAGAACCCTGCGCTTCACTCACATTTGAAATTTGAATTTCGAAATTTAATGTCTTGAACAAATCTATTCCAAACAGATTATTTGAGTTGTCTACATTTGCCACGATTATGACAACATTTGCCGATTTATTGCCACACTTTGCCACAGTGTGCAGTTCACCCAGCACGGGGATTTGTTGTTGGCCTAACGCTTGCAATATACGGTCACACTTCTGCAGCTTTGGACTTTTGAGTTCCTTGTATGTTTTACTATTGATAATAGATACTGTTGCGCCAGAACCCATTTTAAAAGGAATTATTTCGTTGAAGATTTCCAGGTTGATTAAATTTTTATTTCCTTGGAACTTCACTAGGCTTGAGACGGTGTGAAGTGTTTGAATTGACTCTGCGTGTTTCTCTTTATGCTGATATTTGTGATTATCATTCTCTTTCATATCTTTGCACTGCTTTGACATGCAAACGATAGCTAGTCCCTTTCGACCACATTTATGGCAAATAGCATCGCGAAATGTATAGTTTTCACGAGCATGTGTATTTCCACAACCGCTGCAATATTTAAGAGAGTTCTTGCCTCCTTTTGCTTCCATACCACTGCGTTTCTGTTGATGTTTCTTATGTGTGTGTACAGCGTTCATATCCAGTGCTCTCTTCTCGCTCTCCTTTATGACTGCTACTGTTTTTGATGTTGCTTCGTATGTTTCGGCAATTGAGAGCACGTCTGCGAGGGACGGTTGAAGCTTTTGCAATGCGGCTGTGCGTATTGCTTCGAATGGCGTGTGTACAATTATTTGATCGCGTATCATTTCGTCAACATTCTTTAATGTCCATCCATTTGCGTTGCAAGAAAACTGAGATTGTGAGTCCCGCATCTGACGTTTAAAAAATTCAAAGCGGACAGCAACAATGTGACGCTTCTGATTGAAGTGCTCTGTTAATTTGACTGTGATTTGCACGTACGACTGCTGGTCCAAATTTTCGCTACCGAACAGATTCTTCACAAGTTCAAAAACATGTGTGCCTACCCACGACAGAAAATATGCTTTTTTCTTCTCGACGGAGTTAACGGAGTACGCGGCGAAATGCTGAGCCAATTGTTGTAAATACGTCTCCCAATTTTGTTGATCCTTATTAAAACTTGGGAACGGCGGACAAACTGTTGACTCTGCAGGTCTATTAGCTGCACTGTTTCTTGCGAGAAAGGTCTCCATCCATGTTTGTTGTTTTTTCAGCAATTCCTCTGCGAAATGTTGCTGTTGAGCCAACAATTCTTTAATATTTGTTGTATCCATTGCTATTTTTATTGTTTTTAATCGTTCGATCTCTATTTGATTAGACTACCGACACGAAATACTCAAAATTATGATTTTGAGGCACTTTTTGTCTGAGTACGGAGAAAACGTGACTTTATTTAAGATAGAGAGGGATTACATACATTCGGGAATAATAGTGTTAGGGTGTGTGTGTATAAACGACAAATGGCTGATTTTGCTTATTGCTTATTTCTTAATTCTTTAATACATAACAGATTTGATATCACATAGAATTGAGGTGTTTTTGGCGAAGGCTAGTAGTTCCTTTAGCGTCTTCTTGGAGGCATCTTCTTGCGATGCCAGCGTCTGTGCGCTCAGGTATCTTCTCCTTGCCCGTGAGAGAGCCGGGCAGCTGTAGATGAGATGTTTCAGGGTTTCAATAGCCCCGAGCTCATCACATTTCCTGCAGCTGTTTCTTTTGGTGATGTTAAGTCTGGCTGCATGTGATGCAGGCAGACATTGACCTGTCATTATCCCCGCTAACAGTCTGCAGTCCTTCCGTGGCAGTTGCAGCAGTTGTGCTCCTCCACATGCTTTCGATTTACAATCTTGCCTGCTTTTCTTGGTCGCTTTGTAGCGTTCAAAGGGAGACAGGCACATTTTCTTCTATTCTTTCATTCGCCAGCCCGACCATTTCTTTGCCCAGAGCGCCTACCACTTTGTTTCCTTCGATGCCCTGGTGGCTGGGAACTCAATAGAAATGCACTGACTTAGTCATGCAAAGTGAGTCCAATAAGTCTTATCGCCGCTTGGCTGCCTGCGCTGCTTTCCTGATGGCAAAGACTTCCGCCTGGAATATGCCTCAGTGGTCCGGTAGCTTATATGACGGCCTTATTTTGGGGTCTGTGTAGTATAAGACAGCTCCTACTCCTCCTTCCATCTTGGAGCCGTCTGTGTATATGTTGAGGTGCTGGGTCTGATCTTGTCCATTTTTCCATTCTTCGGGTCCCAGAAATGTGTTTGTTTTGATGTTGAGGAAAGTTCGGGGGGTCATGTAGTCAGTATAACTGATCATGTCCCTGCCAATCGAACTGTGCCCGTATCCTTGTGGCCATATGTTTCCCGACGCAATCAGGCGCTGTGCTGCCTTTCCTGCCGTCAGTCGAGCTTGGATGTCCAAGTATGGTCTCGAGTGCTTTTGTTGGGATTGATCTCAGTGCTCCCGTGATACAGAGCAGTGCCTGTCACTGAGTCTTTTCCATAAGCTTGTGGTACGTCTTCTTCCCGGTAGCTTGACACAAATCCACAAGAGCAGGTGACATATAGCGCAGTGGTGGCCTTCTTCCCCCTTTCCACTACATTGGGTCTCTATGCCAGCTTGCTTTCCAATACTGTGCCGAGGTATTTGACTTGTGTTTTTGGAGTAAGCCTTGTTTGATTGATTTTCGGGGGGATCCATGACGGTACCTTGTACCTGTTGGTGAAGAGAATTAGGTCTGAGGTACTGAGTCCTACTTCGTCCGCCCACTCACATATCTCCCTGAGTGTACTTTCCATTATGGAGCTGAGGGTCGATGGACATACCCCCGTAATTAGTATGCTTATGTCACCCGCATAGGCTTTTTTTTTGGCGCTTTCCTTTCGAATCTCTTGATTAGGTCGTCGACCACCAGAATCTACAGGAGGGGCGACAGGACTCCACTTTTCAGTGTGCCTCTGTGTGCCCCCTTGGCTATGGAGCCGGTGCCCCATTCTAATTGAACCCGTCTACAACCTAGAAGGTTCTTTATCCAGTGGTTGATTGCTGAGTGTATGTTGGTTGCTTCTAAGCGACCCATTATTGCGCTTGTGGCGACATAATTATTAATTTCTTATTCATTTTGGAAAAATGAAGAAACACATGCTAACAATCTTTAAACTATATTTGATAGCCTTGAACAAGTCAACATTAAGTGCAAACTTGGTAAATGCGATTTATTTTAAAATATAGTCTTCGGAGTTGTCGCTGACTCTCTCTCCCTTGGAACAACTGCACTTAACCTTTTGCTGCCGCCGTCACTTCCACCGTTGGATTTGTGCTTTTGCTAATGCTGCCTTTTTGCGCTCTTGCTGTTGTTGCCCGTGTTGTTTTTGTTGGAAACTCTAGTTCTGTGTGCGTGCAATTACAATACACAACAAAATGACGACTCTCGACGATTTTAAACGCTAACGGAGAATCATAAAACGAATAATATCTCGGATCAAATATGTACTGGGGCTGGCAAAAATCCTCTAGCTGAACCCTCCACGAGGGTGCCGGCTGGGCAATGGACACTGCATTATCCCGGACGAGGGTAATGCATTGTCGCTTGCCCCGTCCGGGGCAATGCAGTGTCTAGCTAAGGCAATGACCTAGCGTCTTCTCGACCTCGAGTCGGGAGAGCTGGGTTAGGGCCATGGCTAGAGGTGCCTGGCGGCCAGGCATAAAACGCTAGGGGTGGTCCCCCCGAAAAATATCAACCTTATGGACCTACGGGCCAACAATGGAAGTCGTGAAAGATGAAGCACGGACTGGGATGTCAGTCAAAACGACCGCTGCGTGTCGCCAGCGGTCACACCTCGGACGTGGCGGGAGCAGGCCACGTCAGTTGTACAACGACTGCCAAAAAACATCCTCACTCCAAGCTGAACCGCACGGATGCCGCTGTCGAAGCAGACACGGATCTGGAGAGCGTGACTTCAATCAGTAATACGGAGGAAGAGAGCCTTCTCCGCTCACCGGAGCCAGGCACCAGCTCCCCGCGTAGGGAAGGGCCAAAGCGCTCCAGGAAGGGGATGAAGGCTCTCTCGCAGTACAAGGCAGCCCTCAAAATCCTAAGCCGGCTCCAGGGTAAAGCCGACATCTCCCAAGAGGAGAAAGCCAGGCTAACCTGGGCCGAACAGCGGGTGGAAGAGGGCAGAAGGCACTTCTCACAAATGCCCCAGATGAGGGCATCCGTCGGGAAGTACGCCAACAAGGTGGAGGAGATGTTGGCGTGCAAGAGGCAACGCGGGCCGAAGGGCGCAGCCCCACCACAGAAAGTGGCGATCCCACCGACACAACACCCGAAGTCGCGGACGGCGAGTGATGCGGCCAGACGACATCTGATCGTGGCGCTGATCGACCGTAGCGATGAGAACGGAAGAATGACGGCGGCGCAGTGGAAGTTGGTGCACGCGCGGCTCGTCGACTCATTGTTTGCACGAATGGAGGAGGATCCCGCAGCCCCCATGCCCACCTTTGATGGTGCTGGGTGGCTGAATGGGGTTAAGATCCTCAAATGCAAAGATGACCCAACGCGTAGGTGGCTAACGCAAACTGTCGGCCAACTGGAAGCGATGTGGGAGGGCGCCAAGCTGGAGGTGGTAGACAGGGAGCTGATCCCGTCTATACCGAAGGCGAAGGTAGTCTTCCCCATCGCGATCCAAGGAGACAGGGCGCTGAGGCTCCTACAGCGACAAAATCCCGAGATCCCAACGGGTGATTGGAAGGTGCTGCACACTGGGAGTCTGCTACCCAATGAGGGGGGCCAGTGTGCTATCCTCCAAATAAATAAAGAGGCAGAGGACCTCTTATACCCCAGATTCGGGAAGATGGCGTGGGGCATGGGCAGTGTATACCTGCGCCTAAAAAAGCGCCACCCCGGGGACAAGGACACGCACACCCTTCAGGCAGGCGAAGTGGAGAAGGACCTAGGTCTGGACACTATCGTGGAGGCCGCCCAGGGGCTTGCGCTGGACGAGTTGGAGGAGGAAGAGGACGGTGACGATTGTAGTCAACCCGTCGAGCGGAGTTGACCCAGCCACCCATGTCACTGAGTGTGCTGCAGCTCAACTTACATAAAAGCAAGGTGGCGTCGACGGAGCTCCTCATAGCCATGGAGCAAGGGCCCGTCGACATAGCTCTAGTCCAAGAGCCATGGATTGCATCAGGCAACTCTGTGGCCGGACTTAAGTCCTCTAAATATAACTCGTTCTTCACAACACCGGTAAGCAGGAACAGAACCATCGTACTTGTACGAAAGGGGATCCACGCTCACCTTATGTCTAATTACAGCACAGACGACCTAACAGTAGTGATGCTAGAAAGCGAGGAGAAGCGCCTCTTGGTAGCCTCCTGCTACATGGCACACGACAGACCCGCACCACCCGAAGAGCTAAGGAGTCTGGTAGACGAAACCGGATCCAAAGATTACCAAATACTCATTGGTACGGACGCTAATGCCCACCACAATGTATGGGGAAGCCCCGACACCAATGACCGAGGTGAGTCTCTTCTAGAATTTATACTCTCCACTAACATAGAAGTAGCAAACGTGGGGGCGGACTACACATACGTAGGTCCAACCTCATCAAATGTGCTAGACCTTACACTCGTAACGGGAAGGAGCGCCGCGGTGACTGGGTGGAGGGTCCTCGAAAGACCATCCTTCTCAGATCACAGGTATATCCAGTTTAAATACGAATTTAAACACACCTCGAAGGTAGCCGTCTATAGGAACCCCCGGAAGACAAACTGGGAAAAGTTCAAAAAGACGGTTACCTCGAAGCTCGCGGTCGGTCCGGGGTCGGTAAAATCGGCTGACGAAATAGAGAAGTCTCTTGGGACTCTATCCAAGGAGCTACTGGGCGGGTACCGTGCAGCATGCCCACCCTCGAGTACGAAAAAGAAGAACAAGCCACTCTGGTGGAACAGAGAGCTCTCCCTCCTTAGAAACAACCTCCGGGAATTCTTCAAGCTCGCCAAACAAGCGAATGAAGAGTTTATAAACGAGGAATACAGGAACCTACTCAGAAACTACAAGAAAGAGATACGCAAGGCACAACGCAGCTCGTGGAGGAACTTCTGCTCCAACATCGAGAAGGTGCCCGAAACGGCAAGACTCAGGAAGCTGCTCTCCAAGCAGCCCACCATACAGAGTCAGCTCAAGCTCAACAATGGACAATGGTCAGAGAGCAGCGAAGAAGCCCTGACAGCACTAATGGAGGCACACTTCCCTGGATGCACCGAGGTCACTGATGCCACAACGCAACATGACCCAGCGACAGAGGAACAAACCATCCCCACAGGACTAGTAACCCACAAGAAAATCCAATGGTCCGTAGACTCCTTTACAGGCATTAAAGCACCTGGACTGGATGGGATATTTCCAGCCATGTTACAGGTGGCCAAAGAGGTGATCACCCCATGGCTTTTCGCTATCTATACGGCATGCTTGAGGACAGGCTATATACCTATACATTGGAGAACTTCAAGAGTTGTATTCCTGCCGAAGGCAGGAAAGTGCAGCCATGTTAATCCCAAGGATTATAGACCGATAAGCCTCACCTCCTTTCTACTGAAAACGCTAGAAAAGCTGCTGGAGCTACACATCAGAGAGGAAGTAGGGGGACTGATGTCAAGCAACCAGCACGCTTACACGAAAGGGAAATCGGTAGAAACAGCACTACACTCGCTAGTAGCTAATGTCGAGAAAGCCCTCAATACCAAGAAATATGCACTAGGAGTATTTGTCGATATATCCGGAGCATTCAACAACGTGGCCACAAGCGCAATAATGGGTCGCTTAGAAGCAACCAACGCACACCCGGCAATCAACCACTGGATTAAGAATCTCCTAAGTTGTAGACGGGTTCAATCGGAATGGGGTACCGCCTCCATAGTAAGAGGGGCACACAGAGGCACACCACAGGGTGGAGTAGGGTCGCCCCTCCTGTGGAACCTGGTGGTCGCTGACCTAATTAAGAGATTCGAAAGGAGAGCCCCAAAAATAACAGCCTATGCAGATGACATAAGCATACTTATTACGGGTGTATGTCCATCGACACTCAGCTCCATAATGGAAAACACAGTCAGGGAGATATGTGAGTGGGCGAACGAAGTAGGACTCAGTATCAACGCGGACAAGACGGACCTCATCCTCTTCACCAAGAGGTACAAGGTACCGTCATGGATCCCCCGAAAATCGATCAAACAAGGCTAACCCCAAAAACACAAGTCAAATACCTTGGCACAGTACTGGACAGCAAGCTGGCATGGAGACCCAATGTAGTGGAAAGGGTGAAGAAGGCCACCATTGCGCTATATGCATCAACAAAGATGCTCAGCAGCACATGGGGCCTGTCACCTGCTCTAATGCATTGGATCTACATATCAGTGGTGCGACCAACTCTGCTGTATGGAGTCTTAGTGTGGTGGCAAGCTACTAAAAAGAAAACGTACCACAAGCTTATGGAAAAGACTCAGCGACAGGCACTGCTCTGCATCACGGGGGCACTGAGATCAACCCCAACAAAAGCACTCGAAACCATTCTCGGAATTGACCCCCTGGATATCCACGCGCACCTGACGGCTGGAAAGGCCGCTCAGCGCCTCATTGCCTCAGGAAACATGCAGCCACAAGCATACGGGCACAGTTCAATCGGCAGACGGCTCCAAGATGGTAGGAGGAGTAGGAGCCGGCATATACTGCACAGACCCCGAAATAGGGCTGTCATACAAGCTACCAGACCACTGCAGCATATTCCAGGCGGAAGTCTTTGCCATCAGGAAAGCAGCGGAGGTTGCACAACAAGCAAGGCGATCACATGACGTGGTCAATCTGTTTGTAGACAGCCAAGCGGCGATAAAATCCATGCAGTCGTCCACGGTCAGTTCTAGAAGTGTCCTGGCGAGCAGGGAGGCATTAGACTCACTAAGCACGACCAAGTCAGTGCGGATCTACTGGGTTCCCAGCCATCGGGGCATTGAAGGAAATGAAGCGGCGGACGTTCTGGCAAAGGAAGGCGTCGGGCTGGCGAGAGAAAGAGCAGAAAACGTGTCTGTCTCACTCAGAACGCTACAGAGCGATCTAGAAAAGCTGGCTAGACTAGAAAACGAGAGCAGGTGGAGGAGCACGACCAACTGCAGAGTCTCGAAAATCATGTGCAAAAAACGCAGCGAGAAACTCAGCCACTATCTGCTGCACCTTCCACGGAAAGATTGCAGACTGCTGGTGGGAATACTGACAGGTCACTGCCTGGCCGCATCACACGCAGCCAAACTAAACATCACCGACAGGAGCAGCTGCAGGAAATGCGAGGACCTTGGGGCTATCGAAACCCTGGAACATCTAATCTGCAGCTGCCCGGCTCTCTGACGGGCCAGGATAAGGTACCTGGGCGCACCGACGCTGACATCGCTAGAGGATGCCTCCAGGAGGTCGCCAAGGGAACTGCTGGCCTTCGCCAAGAAGACCTCAATCTTAGGTGATATAAAACCATCACTAGCACCCGCGTAACAAGGTCCATAATCAACCGGATTACTAAGGGCCATACTGGCCTATGTGAGACCCCAGGAGGGTCGTCCGGGTTAACCTAACCTAAATATGTACTGGAAGGAAAGACGGAAAAGCCGATGTGCAATGATTAGCTTCGCTATCGTTTAAGCATTTTGAAAACATACTTTAAGAAGGTTTTAAATGTCCAGGCTGACATTGAAGATCTTTATCCAAATGATGAAAGACGGGCAGACTTGGAGGATACTTACATAGCAATTAAGCTATCCATAAAGGACAAATTGCGAGGAGACTTGAACACTAGCATAGTTGCGCCAGACTACACTAGTCGACACGACTTTTCCGCTGTCGCCCAAAATTACTTTTTCTGATAGATTTGGATGCTTAAAAATGTTTAAAGAATGATTTTTTTTTCCAAATTAGGTTTTTTTTAAAGAATTTTTTAAAAATGTGGTATTTTTTGTCATAGGTAGTGCTTCTATTTTTCAAATAACTTAAGTTTCCTACAACTGGGTGTAAGGTCCATATACTAATACATTAATAGTAAAAGCAAAATTAAGTTTATTAGATATTATTTCCAAACTACACAATTATAAAAAAAAAGATTGACAATTTTATAATTAAAAACAATTTTTTGTTGCAAATTTATAAAACATTATATTTGATACAAATTTAATACAAATTTAATTTTTATTGACGAATTGACCATTAAATGTCTTTCTTGATAAATGCCATATACTTGTGCATACTACATTTTGAAAAATTTATCTTTCAAATGCAATTTATTTTAAAAAGATTTTTTTATTCGTTCAGAAGTTATTAATATAGCCAGCTGAAATGGCCGAATGTCCCACTATGCGACGTCGACTAAAAATGTTTTAAAAAATTTGTAATTAAATTTGAAAACTAGTAGTATCCCCTTTAGTGTATAGAGTGTATTTTTTAGTTGCTTTTGAAACTGTCATCCGTGTAATATTATTGAATTTAGTACAATTTGTGATACAATATTTTCTGTACGTAAATTCTTTCTAAATCGCTTTCATCAAGCGTATTTTTTGTGTAGCTTAATAGCCTGTTTACCCTACAGTGAATTACCCATATATAGAAAAGAGTTAACTCAATAACTCAGAACTGGCGTCTACACTATGCAAAATTTGAGTTATTGAGCTATTGAGTTTTGGCTGCTGGCACGTGCTTGTGTACATAAATTTGGTTAATTTATTTTTATTAATATGAACGAGCAAGAATTATTCTACTTTGTGTGGCAGAACAAGGTACCATAACGATGCTGCAATGTATAGAATTTGCGACGATGTCTGCAGCAACTGTGGAGCATTTGGATAAAATTTCAAATAAAAGAATACAAAAAATTGGAAATTTCATTGTCTGGGGTTTTTTTTTGTTTTATTAAATTATATATCCCAAATTATAATAGACGCGATATGGATCTTTTTGGGACATTGCGAATAACCTTGGCAGCCTTTTTTTGTATTCGGTTCTATGAATGCATGTACATACATATGTATATATAAATTACATATGTAAGCACATATGCAATGCTTACCAAAATGAATATATTTTTAATTGGCAATTGCTTATAATAATGTAATAGTCAATCGATTGATTTAATGGTTTTAACGATTGTATATATATTTGCACCTTTTTCCCCAGCCATATTTTTTACGAGCTAAAATTTAAATTTTGAGCTGTTAATTTTTGCTGTAATTTGTGGAGATCAGTGTTAAAATATTCGCTCTTTATTTATTAACTCAAACAAATTCAAAAGTTATTAAAAACGCTTAATAGCTTAACATTACATTAAATCATTAAGACAACGTTTTGCTAACATTGTCATTGCGAGTGAATGCTGGAAATGACATTGTAGTGACCGCTTCTAAAAACAGTGTGACTTTCCTGAAATTGAAAGTAGCTCATATATTTGAACGCTTAAAACGGATGAATGCCGCTTGGGAAAGTCTGCTGTCGCTGTGTGATTACTATATGCTCGTTGTAAAGTCAGAAAAGATCGAGAAGCTACTGGGCACTTTTAAAACCCTGCAAATCGGACAAACTCAACTAAATGCAACCAAAACTCAACGTTTTTGCCACCTCTAGGTCGCCTTTGCTTCCCAATCTAAACGAAACTCGAGTTTTGCCCAGACATCGTCGCCAACTCTATACACCTCAGCGTCGTTATTGTATTTTGCTCTGGCACATAGAAAATCATTAAATCAACCGTAGTGTAAACAGGCTATAAGGCTGTCCATCATCAATTGTCCATTTATCAATTAATACAAAGAACAACGCAAATATACCATTTTCGGTCTAGTGTAGATTAAAGACAAAGTACGAAAAGTACAAAGTACGCCAGAGCCGAAGTATAGACGAAAATATACGTTACGTTGAACAAGAGATTTAACTGGAATTGGTTTCAATGTAACAATTTTATATTTTATAGATTTTGCTTTGATTTAGCTTTTTTTTGTGTCTAGCTACAGTGTAATAACAATTATCGTATTTGCAGATTAAAAGATTTCTTATAATAACAACATATTTATGTAAGGTACCATAAGATTTTCATATAGGTTGTTTTGCAAATATTTCTAAAAATCCGTCGGTGTATCAGGATCTCTGGAGTTATTAATATGCGGATCACTTGTGGTATTTCTGAAAAAAAATTTAGATTTTGTATAGATAAATCCGATTTTTGTATAGTGCATGAAATAGTGAGAAGACTTATATGTACATATTTTTAAAAAGTTAATAAACAAAGTGTCGGGTTTTCCAGCTCGATATTTAGTCGTCAAAACATTAAATCATAGCCAGTGGTGCAACAGTAAATTAAATGCCTATTATTTTTTGTTATTTGTACTACCCACTGTATCACATTGTACATACATATATGTATGTACATACATAAGCTCCCGCACGAAAGCAACCTATCCGGCCGTTCTCTCACGTCTCACGTCTTAGTTCTTTCGCCTTCTCCATCGCTCTCTCGATCGTTCGTCTCCGCTATCGCTCTCGATTCATCGTTTGCTCACTTGCTTGTCCACTTGCAATTGTGGTCAGTGAACCAACACAAAATTAAATTCCCTAATAATATCCCTTAGCTTCAAAACTAGCGCTAAAGCCGACAGTGACGGTGGTCACGCCGAATTGAATTTTTTCCCAAAACGCTTCAGTAGTTCTCTGTGATGATAGTGAACATTTTCAAGTGTAATTACACGTGTTTCTGTATTAAATAATAGCTAACTACATCGCATAACTCTGCACGTCTGCAGAGAACTAAGTAATATCGCTGATTGATCACTGTGAAGCTGAGTCTACGAAATCTGCGAGTGGAAGTGGAATTGTAGTGGTGATGTTTTGACAAAGATTTGAAGGAATGGAATGAGAAGGAATGGAAAGATTGATGTGACATGTGACATGGACCACCGTGTAACCATCGAGTCATGAGTACGAGTATACCCAAGCAAAAGCAGGGTGTAGTAGCGGTGCAGAGCGATCAAAAAGAGAGAGAGAGATAACATTCACGCAAAGACGGAGCTTACGTCCGAATAGAGTTGGGATCGGTACATGTACATACATGTTTGTGGGCGCACATATAAAAGTGCATAAATTGGGCCGTGCATTTTCTCTTTAAGGCCTTTATCCAGCACCGCGGAATTTTACTGAAAGGAATCTGCTCATTATTTCGGATGTGTGGAACTCAGCTAATGTAATGTGACCAAGAACCTAAAAAGTGATTTGCCTCTCTCATGAATCAGCTGTGTTTTGTAAACAGCGCCAATTTTGAAAATTAAACTAAAATTAAAAAAAGGAATGAAAGTAATTCTGACGATGAAGTGATTGTGTTGGTAGCGGCACATATGGTTGTAAGACGAAGTACAGCACAGTTGGAGGCACCAAAATGTCAAAATTATCAAAATGCTCATTTTCCGTGATCCGCTAAAGACATGATATTGCCTTAACTGCTTTTATTAAAGCAATCCTCTCCGCACTTTAAACATTTGCATATCTCTTTTTGGTTTTGCGTACAAATTTTACCCCCACCTTTCACTTTGACTTCAGTAAAAATAGGCACATATATTTTACTGGCACCCCTATCAGCTGTTCTCACAGTCCACATTCGTGTGAATATCGATACTATCGATACAAATTCGTGGATCCCGTTTACGTTGCTGTATACTGACTCCAGGAAAAGTTTATATGAAGTTTGGCAGTAATTTTTAGTTTCCGCGGTGCTGGATACCCAGCTTTACCTTGAACCCAAAGATACACCCTTGTAGATTAAAAAGTATTATTGTTATTATTTGTTTTCATTACACTACTCGACAAAATTCAACTTTTTTTTCGGTTGTTGCCAAAAATGACTTTTTCTGATAGATTTGGATGTTTAAACATTTTTAAAGAATTTTTTTTTTATGGAGTAGTTTTTTTTTAAAGAATTTTTAAAAAATGTTGTATTTTTTGTCATAGGTAGTGCTTCTATTTTAAGTAACTTAAGTATAACTTAAGTTTCCTACAACTGGTTGTATCGAACTTTGCAGCTGACAAAGCGGCTCAGGAAAAGTCGAAAAAAAGCCGTTTATTTTTATATTTTTATAAGCGATACCTTAAACGACGCCTAATTAATGTGCCTATCTAAAACCAACGAGAGGGAACGTTGTGAGCCGCGGCAAAGGCCGCGGCTCTACCTTATACCCGGTACTTAGTCTCTGAGAACTAGGCGCTCATTTATACGAATAAGCAAAGCAGATGGGGTCGCGTGTGAGAGAGAGCGAGAGGGAATGATGACTTTCGAAATGGTTTTCTTCATTGTAGCTATAATAATGATCCGATCTGGGCCAGATTCAACATTCTGATAAAAATGGGCATTCTCTATGACTCTGTGTTTTTAGTTTTCTCATATCTTCAACATTGTGTACGCCACAGACTTTCGTCCTTTGTGTGGGCGGAAAGGGGCGGGGCGAAATTTTGAATTACATTTGAAGTAGTGTGATCACACAGGAGACTGGATACAAAACTTGGTTGCTCTAGCTTTAATAGTCTCTGAGATATAGGCGCAAATGAAGACGGACGGACAGACGGACGGACAGACAGACATGGCTATATCGACTCGGCTATTGATGCTGATCAAGAATATATATACTTTATGGGGTCGGAAACGCTTCCTTCTGGGCGTTACACACAACCGTTATCCCCACAAACCTAATATACCCCTATACTCTTCGAGTACCGGGTATAAAAATCAAGGCATTGAAATATTTTTTTTGCGACTTTTCCTGAGCTTTCAAAGTCAAAATTTCAAGAAAAAATACCGAAAAAAATGATGAAATTTCAATTTGGAAGCTTAATATCTTCCAGACGTTAAGTTGCAGCTACAAAGTGTCTGAGTCGGATTTATAGCTGCATTTGTCAGCTTTGTCCGCTGCAAAGTTCGATACAACCAGTTGTAGGAAACTTAAGGTGTGTGAAAAATAGAAGCACTACCTATGACAAAAAATACAACATTTTTTTAAATGTCTTCAAAAAAAACTACTCTATGAAACAAAAAAAACATTTTCAAAATCGATGTCGGGTCAAGCAGCATAAACCAAAACCATAATGTAAATGCACATCTCGATGTCAACTATTGCCCACTGTTAAATATTTTGTTACCGCATATGCCTACGCATGGCAGCGGCTTTCGTTCGCATACTTATGTACA
>JAWNKY010002430.1:0-18074 GCA_035041765.1 Drosophila algonquin | reverse complement strand
TTACTATCATTGTGATTTTACGCCTCTCAGTACAGTCATCTGTGGAAGAACTGTACTCCATCGTCGGCCAGGTAACCTTTTCATCAAGCAAAAATTCGGGACCGCTTATCCATTAGCTTTCAACAGTGTACTTTTAGCAATGGCTAGACTTTGTTGCCTTGTCCGCTGTATTCTATTGCGTAGGCACCCATTGCCAATCATTTTCAGATGTCGATTCCAGTATTTCGCTAACCCGATGGGCAACGAACGGCTTAAACTGTCGGTGATCTGATTTAATCCAAGAAATTACAGTTCGCGAGTCTGACCACAGTGTCGTTTTTTCCACAGCCACGTCATGACTTTCTAAAATGGTTTTTCTCATACGTGTACCCAAAACTGCTGCTTGTAACTCCAGTCTGGGAATTGATAACATTTTCAACGGTGCGCACCTGGTCTTTCCTATAATAAAGACTAATTTTGTTATTCCACCACAAGTTATGCGCCAATATGCCACGGTTGCGAAGGCTTGCTCGCTCGCATCAACAAAAATATGCAACTCTAAATTATCCTTTGTTGACAGAAATTCTGGCATATAGCATCTATCCAATTGAAAATGTTTTACTTGTTCTAACTGAAGTACCCAAATCTTGAATTTTGAAAATAAATTTTCCGGCAATAAATCATTCCAATGTATTCCAGTCCTCCAAACATCTTGTATCAAGATTTTTCCGTGTATCATTAAGTCCGCTAACATTCCGAAGGGATCAAATACAAAAATAACTATACTTAGTAGTTGGCGCTTAGTAGGATACTTCTTTCCCTTTACAATTTCTTTGTCGACAAGGTTCAGCTTGAGATCGAATACAAACTTGTCAGACCTACTATCCCAATACATGCCTAAAATCTTGTCTGTTGATTCGTTTCTCATATGGACAGTTGGTGCTACAGAATCGTTATTCTTCGTATCATTAAGCAATTCCTGAATTCGATTCGAATTAGATTCAAAGCCCCTGAGTTCAAATTTTCCCATCTTATGTACTCTCTTGACTTCCTGACTGATTTGGAGGGCTTCTTGTTCGGATTTAAAACTAGCAACAAAGTCATCTACGTAATGCTTTATTCGAATGGCATCGATTACTTCCTCCCTGTAACATTCAGCGTTTTGTGCGTTTATATTCTTTATATATTGGGCACAACAAGGAGAGCATGCTGCTCCAAAGATAAGGACAGTCATCTTGTATGTTTTTTGAACCTGAGCATTGCGATTGCCATGTCTCCAAAGGAATCTTAAAGAATCCTGATCCTCTTTTCGAACTTGCACTTGTAAAAACATTTCCTTTATATCAGCACATACTGCAAACTTTCCTTGTCGAAATTTGAAAAGAATCGTCGTCAATGGCGGGTTTTCATCAGGTCCCTTTAAAAGCATGGTATTTAGGGAATACCTATATATTAGGAAATATTGATCGTCGCGGCTGCATCGAAAACCAATCTCATTTTCTTGGGCTTGTTTATGTTAACAACACCGAAGTGCGGTAAATACCAGGTCCTTGGTTCAATACGAGCGGCTTCTTGCTCCGACATCTTAACAGCGTATCCTTTTTGAACGAAATCCATTATGGCCTTTTCATATTCTTCCATCTTTCCTAATCCGTGCATTTTGTTCTCTACTCCATGCAACCTCTGAAGACCCATGTTGTAGCTATCCGGGAATTTAACCACATCTTCCTTCCAAAGGAGTCCAGTCTCGTAAAAACCTTCTAGCTTTCTAGTTGTGTTCTTTAATATATCCCTTGCTCTAGATATATCCGCTGATTCCAATAGCTTTATAGGTACCTTTACTCCAAAGTTTTCCGTTGTGAAGTAATCTGCTATCATCTTATGGATATCTTGTTCTGAGTTGTCTTCCTTTGGACATGCATGTAGGACCACCGACAATCGTGTTAAACCAATCTTTTCGTCTCCATTCGAGCCATACACAAGCCAGCCCAACGGCATTTTAGCTGCAATTAGATTTGTATCTAAATAAATACTTTTGATGTTGGCTATCAAATGACAATTATTAATTCCAATCAAAATCATAGGATTAGCATCTGTATATCCATTTATTGGTAAACTTCTTAGCCGTGTGTATTTTTCAGTAAGTTTCTCAACTTCGACTGACTGTAAGGGTAGATCTAATTGAGGTACTGAATTCCCTGTTATACGTAGCCATTTTTTATCAGCTCCAGGTGCTCTAATGCGAAGATTGCATTCCATTGATAAAAACTCTTTGGCGTGATTTTCAATCCAGTTTAGAGTCAACTTTCTCTTTGCTTCACGTACGCCCAGCATATCTGCTAACTTTTCGTTTATCAATGAGGCAGACGATCCTTCGTCTAAAAATGCGTACGTTCGAATGATCTTGTTGCTTGGTCCCACAATTTCTACAGCCAAAACCTTGAAAAGCAATTTTGGAATGTTTGGCTTAATCGTATTTATCGTAGCCTCTTGCGGCTCAACTTTCTCTTCCATTTGAGAGTCGTCTGGGTGTAAAGACACATGGTGCTTCCTCTTGCATCCATCTTTCTTACACTCGCGTTGGTATTTGCAAATTGTCAGATTGTGTCCCTTTCGAAGACAACCATAACACAATCGAAGCTCCTTGACGATTTTCCATTTTTCTTTCTGTCCAGCCTTTAAATACTGTTCACATTTATTTAAATAATGTTCACCCTGACATTTATAACATTCCACTTTGTTTCGATTTGGTTCTTTTTTGGAAGAATGTAAAATAGATTTTTGTGGACCTTTATATTCGCCCTTCGACTGTTTAACGTGAATTGGGCCTGTAATCGTTGCTCTTGCTATACTTCTTGCCATATTGCTCAGCCAGTTGCTAAAGTTGTCCAAATTGGGATAGGGCTGTATCTGCGATGAATATTCAACCCATTGAATACGTTTGCTAAGTGGCATCTTTCCTACCAAACTTTCTATCAAAGACGGATTTTGTAAATGTTGAGCAGCATTAGCTGACTTCAAAAATAGAACTAAATTATGGGCGAGCTTTAGAAGCAAATACAACAAGCTTTTCTAAATTGTTCTCTGTTACAGGAGCTAATTGATTAACCATATTCATTTGACTGCTAATTAACATTTCTGGCCTTCCATATGTAAACTGTAGTCGTTCCATAATAAAATCAACATTTACAGGATTAATTAATAGGCCCTTAACTTCTTCTCTCGCACCTCCCTTCAGACCTTTTTGCAACCTCAACAGATTCTCCAAATTTGTATACCTATATGCTTTTGATGATTCCCAAAACATTGTGGAGAATACTGGCCATAACTCTGGGCTGCCATCAAATTCTGGTAAATCTAGCAATTTTCGTGGGTTTATATTTCGGGAGTGCTGATATTCAAACAAATTACCATTAATGTTACCATGCAAATTGTCCCCACCAACATTATCAAACCTGTACATTCCGATATTTCTGTCGACATCAATGTTTCGAATGGGTTGACTATCAGATGCTTCTATGCAGCGCTGAAGCCAGAACCTTGTGCGCCTCCCGTAGCGCCAAGCCCATGAGCACCTCCAGCAGCGCGAGGATTGGGTGCGCCTTTAGTAGCTCCAGAACCATATGTGCCTCCAGTAGCGCCAAAACCATGAGCGCCCTCAGTAGCGCCAGAACCATGTGCGCCTCCTGTAGCGCCAAAACCATATGCGACCTCAGTAGCGCCAGAACCATGTGCGTCTCCAGTAGGGCCAGAACCATGTGTGCCTCCAGTAGCGCCAGAACCATGTGCGCATCCAGTTGCGCCAGAACCATGTGCGCCTCCAGTAGCGCCAAAATCATGTGCGCCTCCAGTAGCGCCAGAACCATATACGCCTCCAGTAGCGCCTCCAGTAGCGCCAGAACCATGTGCGCCTTCAGTAGCGCCAAAACCATGTGCGCCTCCAGTAGCGCCAAAACCATATGCGCCCTCAGTAGCGCCAGAACCATGTGCGCCTACAGTAGCGCCAAAACCATATGCGCCTTCAGTAGCGCCAGAACCATGTGCGCCTCCAGTAGCGCCAAAACCATATGCGCCTCCAGTAGCGAATTGTGAATTGTGTGTGAGAATTGAGAATTGTGTGTGCCCTCAATGGCACTGTGATCATGTGTGCCTCCAATGGCACCGAGACTGTGTGTGCCCTTAATGGCACCGAGCTTGTGTGCACTTTTATTTGCCGTAATTACCCTGTTGTCGTGCTTGTGTGGGAATTCATTTGCCGTGATCACCCTGTTGTCGTGCTTGTGTGGGAATTCATTTGGCTGCACCGGGTGTACTAATGTACGCGTTGCTGCTTCTCCCATTGTTTCACATGCAGATCTAATTTCATTTTTGCACATGATCATCAATCGCTCTCCAACAACGCGACTTGGTGTGCCTGACCATCAATTTGGCCATTCAGTTGATCTTTCATTCTAGATTGATCTTCTTTTATGCTTTTCATCATATCCATTAAATCTCGCAAGATGGTTCCACCATTGTAACCTCCTTGTCGGATTCCATACTGTCCTCCGAGTTTGATCCATGGTTCGATCCACGGTTTGGCATCGGTGTAGACGTACCGGCCATGTCGCTTGAATCAAATTCTAACCTTTTCTTGCTGCGCAGATTCATCTGTGAGTGTCTGTGTACATTTCATCAAAGTGTGCACGGCGTCGTATGTGCGTGTATTTGTGAATTTCACCACTTTGCGAAATAACTCTTGGACGGTCAAAATTACAAAATTAATAAAGATGTTGCCACTCCGTGTGGCAAATAAGAATCACAACACCAAAATATAACCGCTCGTTCTTTACACTTGTAATATATTTTATTTTTAATCTAATCAACTTATATAAGTAGAGTCGAAGTCGGAAACGGGTCGGTTTATTAATTTGTGTTGTTATGCCGTTATTTTCTCACACACTCTGCCACTCTTCTTCCTACTTTTTCGAGATGGCAGACGCCACTTCGTGGCAATAGTTATTTAAATATCGATAGCAGGCTGATAAGTCTAAGGGCGGGAACATGGTGACAGCTCTATAAAATTTAAATCAGAATGAACCAGTCCTGGAATTGAGAAAAAAATCAATTGGTTTAAAGGAAAATACTATTATCCAGACCACCAGAAATTAATTCATAACATAATAAATGAGTGCCATACTTGGAATATTGCCAAAACCGAACATCGTGATACTAAGTTAGCATTCGAAATAACCCCAGAAATACAGAACGTCAGGGAGAGATATGTTATGGATTTTTATACATATGATAGGCAACCAGCAGTTCCTATAGTGTATAGACATTTAATCGAAATTTGCCACGCTAATAGATGTGAATAGTCGCTACTGGCTTGAAACAAAAAGAGCCATTATAAAAGTCTTTAACGAAATGGGCAAGCCCCAAGAGATAAAAGCCGATAAACACTCAGCTTTCATGTGCGCAGCATTGCAAACATGGCTAATCTCGGAAGACGTGAAAATGCAGATCACATCTAGCAAAAATGGGATATCAGATGTAGAAAGATTCCATAAAACAGTTAATGAAAATTAAGAATAATAACAAGCGAAAACGATCCTGAAACAAAATATACAAAATTCGAGATAATCTTATATACTTATAACCATAAAACAAAGCATAACACTACAAACAGGACACCTGCTGACTTATTCATTTATGCAGGAACACCTGAATATAATACACAATTAAATAAAGAGAAACAAATTAATAAATTGAATCAAAAACGTAATGATTACGAAATAGACACAAGATTTAAGCAATCCCCATTAGTAAAGTCTAAAATAACGAATCCATTCAAAAAGACTGGAGAAATAACAAAGCTTGATTAAAGCATTACGAGGAGAAAGATAGAGGCAGGAAAATAACACATTATTAGTCAAAATTCAAAAAGAAAAAGAAAATTAATAATAGTAAATACAATAATTACAGAGAATCAGAAGATAATTACGGGAATCTAATGAACCGCAATCTGATTAGATCAACGATCATCCTCATGTTCGCGATTCTATTGACAAATGGACAAAAAGAGGAAGAGGATTTAGTCGAAAAAAACCCAATAAAATCCCCGTATGGATATCTTATATTCAATACCGTAACAATAAACATACAAATTAATTACGAATATCACTATCTTACAATAAATATCACAACAACTGAAGAAACTTATGGAACATTAGACCAAGAAGACAAGAAAGAACTAGAGAACAAAATAGATAGCCTGTCCAAAAATAGTATCCAAAATAATGAGTTAAACCTAGTAATAGAAACAATAAACAAGGGAACAAAATAGATAACCTATTCAAAAATAGTATCCAAAATAAAGAGTTAAACCTAGTAATAGAAAAAATAAACAAGGGACTTGAGGCCATTCATAAATTAAACGAAGAAAAAAATAAAAATAAAAATCAACAATTATAAATTTTGATATTTAACCTCCAACACTTTACAGAATACATTGAGGATATAGAATTGGGTATGCAGCTATCTAGACTTGGTATATTCATTCCAAAATTATTAAAGCAAGACAATTTGAAAAATGTAAATTCTGAGAAAATGCTACACATTAAAACGTCAACATGGCTAAAAGTAAATTCTAATGAAATATTAATAATTTCCAATATTCCAAACGAAAGCAATAATATCCCAATATACAAATATCCCTATCCAGATGAGCACAATAACATTTTAACAGAAATAAAATTTGAAGAATATTATGTTTATGAAAATATTGTATTCAATAAAGACACTAGGCAATTAATAAAAGACGAATGCATAGATAGCATCATACAACAAAAACCCACTAAATGCCCTTATACAAAAACATATAAGAACGTTCAAGTAAATTACATAGAACCGAAAATTTTAGTAACATGGAACCTTCCAAGTACCAAATTAAACCCAAACTGTCTAAATAAAGAGATCATGATAGAAGGAAATAATATCATTTAAATTTACAATTCTTCAATCCAATTAAATGAATTTATAGTAACCAATACAATGCTTGATTTTACGCAGAATGTCTACATTAGTAATAACATGACTAGAATACAACCATTGTCTTATATAGGGGCAAAAGAAATAATTGTATAACATACTTCAAACAATAATTATAATTGCATTTATTATAACAATAATAATTATAGTTGCGTATTTTACCATTAATTTTAAGAAAATACCCAAAAATATAATTATTAAACATGTAAAACCCAAAGAGGTAGAAGAAATAGTGGTAATTTAAGACTCTCCAGTTGTTATAACAGAAACTCCAGCCTTATACCCAAAGGTAGACGCCTGAGGACAGGCTAAATGCCAGAAATGCCGGGGGATTAACAAATCCATAATGCCCTACGCCCACACACGCATTATGTATACGTTAAGCACTGGACATATCAATAACAAGTTATACATATAACCAGCACTAACCCTTATACGCATATATCAGATTAGGATAAAGAAATGGTAAGATCCGCAACACCAGAAAACAAATGAATCATAAGCTGTCAACAGGAAATCACCTAAATTCCAGACTACTAAAAAACAATTCGGTGCCCATAACCAAATTAAATCACAGATACACAAGTAAACAAATTCGGCTCCCACACTCCAATCGTATAAACAAGTGACCACCCCAGACGTAAGATGATACAGATCACCAGCTGCAGTCAACCCTTCCATCAAAGCCGACAATTCATTGACAACCATCCATACGCTGGCCAACACGCATGTCGTCCAACGCACCGAGAACAAAAGCCACGATCAGCCGAAGTGCAACCGAAGAAGAAAGCTGCAGCCGAAGATCAAAGCTTGGGACCAAAGCTCAAAAGCTTCCCAAGCGAGGCCTTTTGGCAACTAGATTAAGATATAAGAATAAGTTCCGTTTGAGACTTTCAAAATCAAAGTCAGGGATAACTCAATAATAACCCATTTTAATAATCATAAGTTTAGATTAAATAAAAACATATTTTTTATAATAATTATATATATATATATAATTAAATAAAAAAAACTTATTAGATTTACACTTACCATCACAACTAAATTTTATGTTTTTCTTCAAGCCAATTATTAAAGGCAACATAAACGATACAGATTCTCCAACATATGGCAATAGTATTTTCTTAACACTTATTGTTCTTAATATTGATTGTTGACAATTGCAAACATATATGACAAATTCATTCGCTTCAAGTCCTTTGTTAATAATTTCAACTGTAATTTGAAGGGCATCTTTTGTCGTGGTATCAGTAATAACTCTAGATATTTTCACTTTATAACGATTTGGTAATAAAGCAATATTCTCACGGAAAGGCATCTTGATTTTCATGCTAAGTGCTAATTATTTTGGAATATATACAATATATAATATTATTAGTATTATAGTATATGGGATATAAAAAAAGTTACATAATGGTGGCGTTTGACAAATAAATAAATTCAATAATGAATAATTTTTTTGAATGCTAAATTATTTAAATGAATGTATGCCAAGAAGGTTGTGAATGGTTGTAAGTAAATTGCAATCCAAGTAAGACTATATTTTATCTGTTTTAGAAGCGGTACGGAACTTTTTGTCTTCTTCATAGACCTACAAATTTATTCCATTTCAATTTACTTCAGATATAGATTTGCGTATGTGAACATCGGCTTTCCAGAAAGTTGCAGCGATTTGACAATATATCAAAATTCGAGACTAGTAAAACAGATCAAAGCGTCGACAGTATTGGAGGAACAACGCAACAGCTCCATTAATGAGAATTGCGTTCTGCTTAATTTAAGTGAGTAACCTAAATAGTGCGATCTGCATTTATCTGCAGATATATTCAGATCTACCAATGCATAATAAATAAAAAATGCTTAAAACAACATTTGATTCTTTTTATTTATTCGCATTCTTCAACAGAAGGAATTATAGAATCTCTAACTAAAAATTTAGCATATGCTATAGAAAAACCTCCTGGCTCCTAGCCATCTGCTAGAGAATATCAGTTATTTTTGTCAATCATTGTTTACATATTGCAGTGAATTCAATTTTTTCGTAGTGAATGATAATTTTTCAGAGATGTATTTGAAAACCATCGGCTAAGATCGCATAAAAACGTACGGTTTAGTAACATCCAAAATGAATGGTGGAACTAACTGAGAAATTTCAGAACGGCAAACCCTTACGGACCATCCCCGAAATGGATGGTGGATGGTCGTCTGTGGGAACAGACTATTATACCCTTTTTACATTAGCCCACATCATTGGATTTTTCCGATAAATGGAACATGCGGCAATGATGTCCATAAGAGCCCTGTGGAAGAAGAAGACAATGATGCGGTCGCATGATTAATAGAGTGTTACCCTATTCTGTAAAGTATACTTGAATTTATTCGAGGTATCGGGGTATTTTTGTCAAATTTAACAATAAATTCAATATAAAGTTGAGTGGCCAAACCGATCCTAAACATTTCAATTCAAATAAGTCTGATTGAAAACAAAAAAATGGTAACAAAAATATTTCTAAGGATCCACAAAGATCTTTTGGGATGCAATTCCAACTTTAAAAGTGCCAATTGAAAATTAAAGTAAGCAGCACGTAATATTTGTTCGGTGGTCCACTTACATTGAACGCCTCCTTAACAAGCTCCATAAACAATTGGGTGCTCGTAATGAAACTCAAAAATTCACCGTTTTCCACATTTAAAAATGAATCGTTCATTATTTTGTTAGTTTTTTTTTAATTTCAATAAAACTACTTATTATTATATGTATTATTATTAAATTTTATTAATATTGTTTTACAGCTAGCGATACAGTTCATTGGGACCAACAAGCTCGTCAAAGAAAGTGTTTTAATATGTGTAATGATCCGTTATTTAGGAATAGCATTTTTTGTTTTCCTATGAATTCTATTGTATATCTTTATGTTAAGAAAATCTTTGCATAATGAACATATTGAAATCTTTATTAGTACTATAACTGTTAAGAGATATTCCATTCGCCCAAGCGAACACTAGCATATGGCTGTTACGCGCGGATCCCAGGCAAGAACTCAGCCCTCCTCCCGCCCAACCGACCGACTGTCGCATAACGCGTGACTCGTTACCCGAACCGATCGCGGACATGCAGGAAAGATAGGTGTTAGACTAGTGTTCGAGGAAAAGTAGAACTAATCTAACTAAAAACGAGGGGGAACGTTGTGAGCCGCGGCAAAGGCCGCGGCTCTACCTTATACCCGGTACTCAGTCAGTATGTACATACATACATATATGAGTTTGCGATTTATGCAATTTATTATATGTTCGCAATAGGGACAAAATACATTTTGGGCAAAAAATAATATTTAAAAAAATGAAGTCAAATCAATTTTGGAAAATTATACATGTTCCTAATTTTGTTTGCATATGCTTTTTACATCTGCTTCTACATTTCTACATGTATAACTACATATTTGAGACGTACAAGTGTTTGCGACAGAGAGAGAGGGAATGAGTGAGCGCTTGGCAGGCGTTGCGTAGCCACTGAAATTTAATTTGTTTCTTCTGTCTATAATATTGATCCGACCTGATCCATATTCGGCAATCCGGTAGATATGGTAATTTTCCATGATTCAGCATTTTTGGTTTTCATTTATCTAGCAAACTGTGGGCTGCTCAGATTTTCGTCCTTTGTGGGGCCGGAAAGGGGTGTGGCAAAATTTTGATAGGAGCTTAGATAGAAAGTTTGCTTGCTCTAGCTCTTATAGTCTCTGAGAACTAGGCGTCAAAAAATAGGAATGGGCAAAGCTGATGGGGTCGCGTGTGAGAGAGAGCGAGTGGGAATGATGACTTTCGAAATGGTTTTCTTCATTGTAGCTATAATAATGATCCGATCTGATCCAGATTCAACACTCTGATAGAAATGGTCTTTTTCTCTGACTCTGCGTTTAGTTTTAGTTTAGTTTTCTCATATCTTCAAAATTGTGTACGCCACAGACTTTCGTTTTTTGTGGTGGCGGAAGGGAGCGGTGCGAAATTTTGAAATACACTTTGAGTAGTGTGATAACAGAGAAGACTGAATACAAAACTTGGTTGCTCCAGTTTTTACAGTCTCTGAGATATAGTCGCCAATGAAGACGGACGAACGGACAGACGGACGGATGGACAGACGGACAGACAGACATGGCTATATCGACTCGGCTATTGATGCTGATCAAGAATACATATAAATACTTTATGGGGTCGGAAACGCTTCCTTCTGGGCGTTACACACAACCGTTATCCCCACAAATCTAATATGCCCCTATACTCTTCGAGTACCGGGTATAAAAACTAAGCAATTTCTAATTACGAGAAAGAGAGTATCAGTAAATTAAGACTAAGAAGGGAGTTAGTAGTAGATATTATATGGTAGAGGGAACTATAATCCGAGAATAAGACCGTAAACGGTTCATGCAAGGAATAATTCGATCTACAAAGCGAAAGATACAACGGTGTATAGTTTCTAGTCCTTCTAATAGGAATTGTGAAGCTTATGCGGCTCAACAGGTCAGGGCTATTTACGTCACCTGAAAATTCTAATATTTTTTAAATTTTTAAACAATTTAAACAAAATTAAACTAAATAAAGACGCGGTTTTTTTCGTTCAACAATATTCGTGTTTATTAACAAAAACGAGTGCAGTGGCTTTGGGCGTACTTTTATAAGTGAAGTCCGTCCACATACCACCATTCCCGCGAACCACCGTCGGCCACACGCAAACCAATTCGCCGTCGTCGATCGTAAAAGTCGGCTTGCGGGTTACCCGAAGATGCCTTGGAGAGACTCCTCTATTTTCTCTAAATTATCTAATCTCTTAAGGTGATCTACTCCAACATCACCCTTGATCAAGCTGTGCACAAAAATCACACCAAGCATTTTCCTACGATTAGCTAGTGTTGGAAGGTTTATTAAAAGCAATATATTAAGGTAAGATGACAGTCTCACACCTGCATCCCAGCTGAGGCCGCGTAGAGCAAAAGGTAAAAAGTTTTTCTGAACTGATTCTATACGGTCCTGGTGTACGTTGTACTGAGGGCACCATACACAAGAGCCGTATTCTAAAATCTGACGAACCAGAGAGGTGTAGAGAGCCTTTGTTATATAGGGGTCGACAAATTCCTTTGACCACCTCTTTATAAACCCAAGCACGCCCATGGCATTATTTACCATGGAAGAAATGTGTTTTGAAAACTTTAAATTGGGATCTAATAGAACACCAAGATCATCAACTGACTGAATTCTATCGAGATCGGACTGTAACCTGGATTGAAAAGAAATGTCCTTATACTGGACACAGAGCTTAACATCATCCGAATATCTAAGTACTCGAGAGTATGTTAATACAGAAGGCAGGTCATTTATAAAGAGTGCAAAGAGTATGGGGCCTAGATAGCTGCCCTGTGGTACACCCGAAGTCACCATAATTGGTGAGGACCGGGAGTTTTTGAAAAGGACTCTTTGAGACCTAGAACAATGGTAGCTAGAGATTCATCTCAGGAGATGGGGTGGGTACCCTAGATGGACAAATTTTTATTCTAAGAGAGAATGGCTTACAGAGTCTAACGCTTTACTAAAATTATTTTAAACAATTGAGTTAACGAATAAATAAGACCAATTCTGTCTAAAGCCTCGTACTCAGATCCAAAAAAAAAAATATTAGTAGAAAAAAATGTGAGAGTAAAGGGCCATATCCGCAACTCGTGAAACAATTTGCATGCCTATTTATTAATGATAACTAGAGTATGGGGCATAGTTTATATATACTTTTCTACTTTTGTTTAAATACATTTCTCAATTAAGGGGAAAAATACTGCAAAAAATTATAAAATTTGAATTTGAAAGCTTAATATTTTCCAGACATTAAGCTGCAGCTACATTGTGTCTGGGTCGGAGTTATAGCTGCATTTGTCAGCTTTTCAGTTATAAGAAACATAAGTTATTTAGGGAATGAGTAAGCGCTTGGCAGGTGGTACGTAGCTACTGAAATTTAATTTGTTCCTTATGGCTATTATAGTAGTTTAACCTGATCCAGATTCTGAAATCTGGTAGATACTGTTATTTCCCATGATTCTGCGTTTTTATTTTTCTTGTATCTTAAACATTTTGGATTCCACAGATTTTCGTTTTTTGTGGGGGTGTAAGGGGGCGTGTCAAAATTTTGAAATACACTTTAATGGAAGTGATATCACAGGAGATTGGAAAGAAAGTTTGGATGCTCTAGCTCTTATAGTCTCTGAGATCTCGTCGCTCATTTGGACGCATAGGCAAAACAGACAGGGTCGCGTGTGAGAGAGCAAGAGGGAACGATTCCTTTCGAAATGGTTTTCTTCATTGTGGCTATATTAATAATCCGATCTGATCAAAATTCAAAAACTCTGATAGAAATGGTTATCCTCTATGATTCTGCGTTTTTTGGTTTCTTCGAATCTTTAAAATTGTGTATGCCACAGATTTTCGTTCTTTGTGGGGGCGGAAAGAGGCGGGACGAAATTTTGAAATACACTTGGAGTAGTGTGATAACAAAGGAGACTGGGTACAAAATTTGGTTGGTCTAGCTTTCATAGTCTCTGAGATATAGGCTCTAATGAAGACGGACGGACAGACAGACGGACGGACAGACAGACATTGCTATATCGACTCGGCTATTGATGCTGATCCAGAATATCAATTGCAATTTCTTAAGTAGTGTTATCGCCATATTTTGATGCAGCAGGTGTGATGAGGATACGAACCGGCGCAGAGATAAATCGATAAGCGCTTTACTAATAGAATTTAATGTTTAGGAATTCATCAAAATTAAATACGAAATGAAATTAAATAGGCGTTCAAATATACATTTTTGTCCCAAGTTTGAGATATTTTTGATTTTGTTTTAATTCTACCTTTTTGCAAACACAGGTATCGACTACCTTGGACCACTGGACCACTGGAAGTAAAGTTAGGAAGAAACGAAACGGTTCTACTGACGTAATAAAACTGTTAATACTGGAAATATTCGTAGCTCGTCGAAGAGTCGCTAAGAGAATCGTATCGGATAACGGGAAAAACTTTATGTAATAATACTGTTAATACTGGAAATATTCGTAGCTCGTCGAGGAGTCGCTAAGAGAATCGTATCGGATAACGGGATAAACTTTAGAGGAGAGAGCCGACAGCTACAAGAATTAATTGAAAGAATATTATCAAAAGAATTAGAAAGCAAAAACAAATTGATTGATCCTTCATACCTCCAGGAGCACCCCATACAAGAACCGTTGTTGAGAGCAGCACTGGCTAAATTCCAAACCCTTGACTTACGTACCGTTAGAAAGCTCGGAATCTGAGAGCAGAAACTATTTAGATGGCAGCAAAAGTTGACAGCAGCGCAACATTAGTTTTCCTTGGTAAGAGTTTTCGATTTGCAGGTCAGATTGTGGACAGCTTTAGAAAATTATGGCTGAAGCATTATCTACCGAGTCCGACGCCACGAACCAAATGGCATGGGCCCCAAATAACCAAATCTAACTAGGAGACGCGGTGATCCATATGCATCAAACCAGAAGTTTGGCAAACATTACGACAAGCGACGAAGCTTGCGTAAGGGAGGGGTTACGGCATGAACCGCAGAGGGAGCGCTAAAGATTACTGCGCCGAACAGCACAGATTAAGAGCTTAGACAGGCGAACGGCACAAGCGAAGCTCAGGCAGGGCGAGTGGCAGAAAAAGCGAAAAAAGGAAAAGATTAAATTCATCGATATCGAAATATCGTTGCGGACGGTCGTGCTATACCTCGCTCTTACTTAAAAAATCGTCCATCTGTTGTTTAAGGAAAGTGATTGTGTTTTTTACTTATTCTGGTGTTCCTAACCTGTTCGATATAAGTGCATACGCATCAAGCCTATTTTTGTGTATTTATTTCCAATTTTCAATTCCTATTTTTCATTCCTACCTTCTCTGTACATTCTTAGTCGAGCCGTTTTGCTGTAGCCAACTCTTTTGCGGTGCGCTTGCTCTCTCTGAACTGCTCTCTGTTTTTATCTACCCTCTGTTGTGATTACTCAAACAAACTCGTTATCCGTTCCAATCGTTTGTTCGTTTATTTAAAATAAATCTCTTAGTAATTTAAAATTCGTTCAAAAATTAGATTTCTGCTCGTCCGTCTTTTCTAGATCTTCGCTCACTAATGCCAGCCCTATTATCGAAATACAAAATATCGCTTATAACTATCATATATGCATATAATATATCAACTAAAAATATCGTTTTCACGTGTTACGTCAGGGCTGATCTGGACTCAGGGGCGCAGAAACAACGCATTCAAAAACAGGCAGTTCGGTTTAAATAATGAGTATCTATAACAGGGGTCGGCACGCAATACACTCACATGTTTTGTGCGTTTGTGTGCGAAGGCAAGAGACACGAAGCAACACGAAGGCAAAACGTTTCTTGCTTTGCACTGAAAGAAATGAATCCAGATAAGGAAACATGTTTTGCGCCAAACAAAAGAAAAAACGAGGGGGAACGATCCGACCTGATCAAGATTCGGCAATCTGGTAGATATGGTAATTGCAAATCAAACATTGAGCCCCGCCATCCATATTTTCTAAAAAGAAAAAATCATCTTCCCACATTACATGGAACATTTTTGTCAGTGTACAATTCAAAGTTGCGCAGCGTGGTTTTCACCAATTGACTTCTGAACGCAAACTGATTCATCTCTGTCCTCGCAACGCTGACGATCAGAATACCGAAGCAGCTTGTGCGTATGCCCGAAGACACACGACGCAATTTCTCTGCCGCCGCGGGACCCGAGCAGTAAGGCCGACGCTACTCGAAGTTTTTACGCTATGCGTGTGCCGACTGCGCAGCCCAGCGGCCTTTTTGCTATGCACATGGGATACGACGGCGCCGACCCCTGATCTATAACATTCCACCCACCGTAAAACGACTACGGAGTTTTACCCAATACATCGAGAATAGCTAACTTTGATAAAGGTCGTTTTAAAATGCCTTTTGACGTTTCGATCTCTGCAACTCTGACTTGTCCATCCTTTGCTTTTATGGGTCGCACAACTATTCCCCTTTTCCAGTTACCTCTTGGCTCGTTCTCATCGCAGATCAATACCACGTCTCCAGCTTTGATTGGCTTTACAGATGCAAACCATTTCGTTCGCCTAGTTAGTACTGGCAAGTATTCCCTAATCCAGCGGCGGCAAAAAATGTCCTTTAATTGTTGTGATATCCGGTATTGCTTATGATGACAAAAGTTTCCACCATCATTAGAACGTTGTGTTGAGTTAATGGTGCCCAATAAGAAATGATTGGGTGTAAGTGGTTCTGGCTCTTCCATAGTGACAGGAACGTGGGTTAAAGGTCTACTGTTTATAATGTTTTCTGCTTCTATAATTAGGCTTCTCAGTGTTTCGACTCTGGGAGCCTGTTCTTTTAATGTTACTGCCAGAACTCGTTTCACCGATTGTACCATACGCTCCCAGCATCCACCTGAGCTTGGATTGGCTGGGCAATTAAACTTCCATTGAATCCCTTCAATTGCTAGCTTGGCCTTGATTTGTTTCGTATCCAGTAGATCCCTTACTCTTCTTAGTTGATTTTCCATCCCAACAAAATTTGTGCCCATGTCAGATCTTATAGAATACGGTATGCCTCTTCGGTTAACTAAATTTTTTTTAACCATTATGCACGCATCGGTTGACAGATCCTCTGCAAGCTCCAGATGAATAGCTCTGATTGTCAAACAGGTAAACAATGCCACCCACCGTTTCTCATGGCGTCTCCCAATCGTGACAATTACGGGCCCAAAATAGTCCAATCCTGTAAAGGTGAATGGTCGATTATAAGGTGAAACTCGATCTGTGGGCAACTGTCCCATTAGCGTCAGGATTAGTCTCCCATTTTGATTCTTGCAATATTGACATGAGGACTTAACTCGTTTGACGGCATGTCGCAGGCCGGTTATCCAGAATTTTCGGCGTATTTCGTTCACTATGAGGTCGTCATTTTGATGATGATATATTTTGTGGTAATGATGTACTATCAGATTGGTTAATGGGTGCCCTCTTGGGAGAATGATTGGCTGACGTTCCGTTTGAGGCAATATTATGGCGTAGTCAAGCCTGCAGTGCACAACTAAAACTCCTTCTTTAGTTATTTCAGGGGACAATGAATATATAGGGCTACTCTTCGGAAGCGGTTGGCATTTTTCTAAAATATCGATTTCTTCCTGGAAGACCTCCAATTGTACCAATCTGCATATTGTCAACTCGGCCTTCCGCATCTCATTGAAGGATAATTCACCAGTTACTTTTAAATCTTTTAATCCGGACAAGTTATTTATAAATCTTTTTATCCAGCCTATTGTCCTAACAAGGCGTACATTGTTCGAAAATCGTTCAACATCTATAAATTGTTCCTGTACTGTTGTCGTATATACCTTTCTTTTCTCGTTGCTATCATCACTTGGTGGTTTTAATATTTTCTGACATGGCCATAACTTCTTTTAAAAATGTAGGTCCCTTTGTCCAGACTGTTTGTGGTTTGTATTCAATGTTTTTGTACGTTTTCGTAGCCTTGTCCGCTGAGTTAAAGTGCGTCGGCACCCAGCGCCAGTCGTTTTCATTTGTCGTTTCCAGGATCTCACTTATCCGATGTGCTACAAACTGTTTGTATTGTCTATGGTCAGAGCGAATCCACGCAATAACGGTACGTGAATCGGACCATAGAATGGTTCTGGATACAGTTACTTCATGGCTCTTCAGTATCGAGTTTCTTAAACGAATGCTGAGCACAGCGGCTTGTAGCTCCAATCTTGGCACCGATAGTAGTTTCAATGGAGCGCATCTAGCCTTCCCAGCTACAAAGGTTACTTCGACATCATTTTCAAAACTAATGCGCCAGTAGGCCACTGCGGCGAATGCCTGTTCGCTAGCATCAACAAAAACGTGAAGTTCTAAGTTCGCATTTGGAGACAACAATTTTGAAGAATAACAACGCGATATTTTAAAGTTTTTTACCTTATTTAGTTGCCGTATACACAGTATAAAACGTTCGAATATGTTTAT